>JAODAL010006457.1:0-133436 GCA_025379985.1 Phyllomedusa bahiana | reverse complement strand
AATTTTTGAAAATGAGAACCCAAAGTCCAGTAGGTGCTCCTCCTATTCTGAGGCTTGTGGTTGAGTCAAATAGCACACTAGGGCCACATATGGGATATCTCTTAAAACGCCAGCATTAGGGGAATCAATATTGAGTTGCATTTTCCTGTTATTATCTATCATGTTCCAGTAAATAATTAATAAAAATAAAAACACCTAAAGGGTTAACAAACTTTGTAAGTGTTTTTTTTGAATACTTTGAAGGGTGCAGCCTCTTAGATGGAATCATTTATGGGTGTGTCTAACATATAGACTCCTCAAAACCACATCAGAATTGGACTGGTTGTTAAAAAAATCTGTATTTTTGCTACAAAATTTAAGAGCCCCCTTATGTCCTAAAAAGATTGTTTTTAAAAATGATGCCAACATAAAGTAGACTAAGGCCGTGTTCACACGGTTATTCCCGACGGATTTGTGCGTCGTGAATAAGGGGCGGGACGGGGGCGGGGCCGGAGCGCGGCGTGGGGGCGCCGCTCCCGGCCCCATGGGAAAATGCATTGTTTACGGCGCGTCCGCGCCGTAAATAATGTGCATGTCACTTTCTCCCCCGCGGCAAGCGGGGAGGAGCGACGGATTCCCACTGCTCTCATTGAGAACAGTGGATTACCGTAAATGCTGCCGCAGATTGGCGCCGTACTGCAGCGCAAACCCGGCGCGCAGTACGGCGCCAATCCGCGGCAGAATAAGCCGTGTGAACGAGGCCTTATGGCATATGTTAATTATTTACTATTTTGTTTGGTATGATTATCTGTCTTAAACGCAGAAGTGTTTTAAACTTTGAAAATGGCAAATGTTTCTAAATTTTCCCAACATTGTAATATTTTTCACAAACAAACAGGATTGTTTTGACCAAAATGAATTGCTAACTTAAAGTTCAGTCGGTCACAAGAACACAATCTCAAAATCACATGAATAGGTAAAACCATTAAAAAGTTACTCCCAGATAAAGTGATTTTAAAAAGGGCTTGGTCCTTAAGTCCTAAACAGGCTTAGACCTTAAGGGGTTAAAAGACCTTGTGCTATAAAGTAGATTTTTTTTGAGGGGTGATGAAATGAGTCATAAATTTGTCTGGATTAAGTTCTATTAAGTGAATGTATGTTTAGATATTTTAGTTTGTGATTTAATGTACATATGATGTTGTTGTAAACTCAAAGCGAGTAAAAGAATAATTTATTTTTTGTTTAAGAGCTTAGCTAACAATTATGTGATGTGCTTTATATAAAAATATTAGTTTACCAAACATGAATCTGTTTGGCCATTGCTATATGATTCAGCTAATTAACATTTCTGATATTTAATTGGTATTAGTATGTAAAGATGTACCCTAGGTTGGTCCATAAAAAGAGTATCCTGAGGGTCATAACCTGGGGAGACCTTGTTAGGCCACACCAATAGCTCTGTCTTCTGTTTCTCCTGTGTCTGGGTGAGGCTTGGTTGGCAAAAGGATAAAAGTTTTTTCCCCTGGGGAGACACTAACACTAATAATTTGAATTCCACAGGTATCTGAAGTTGGGACTCTGTTTGGGGGTTCACCTAAAGTTTTGCAATAACTAGAGATGGGCGAATTGATTCTAACGAAGTGGAATTCGTTTAGAATTTCAGGAAAACTTCGGTTCGGAACGAAGTCGAACTTTGGGGTACTTCGGGTGAACGAAGTGTGCTTTTGATTGATAAAATGGCTGCGAGCACATGGCGCTACATGGGGCAAAGCACTCTGGGAGGAAGAAGGGCATAGCCTGCATGACATGTGCAGAGATGAAGCCAATCAGAGACCGGCGGGATTCTGTGATGTCACCGCACTATATAAGTCCGGGCGCGACGCCGGGAGCTCACACTCCTCTCACTGTGCTCATCAGGGAAGGTGCTGCCGCGGCTGATAGCTCTTACTGAAGAATTGATTTTTATATAGCGATTTCTGTGGGGTGTCTCAGCTTGTCTCAGAGACTGCTTCTCTTAATGTTCTATTTCAAATTTTTTGGGGTATTGGATCTGAAATCCAGTGTGCGTCCACTGCAGCTGCATGTACATTCAATATCCAAGTGGGATCTAAGCCAGTTCCTGTTGAATTCATTTAAAGAAACAGCGTTTTTACAATACAAATACCACTTCATTTTTGGCTGCTCAATTCTATTGCGCAATTTACATCCAGGGGTTAATTAAGCGTTGTTTTGCTGGTGTGCTGACCCCAAGAAACCGTCTTTTTCTACGCCAAAATATATAAATTTTTCCTGTAGCCTAATTCACAAGCAAAGGTTAATTACAACTGTATCTCTTGTTGTGTGGCGTAGAAAACATGCAATTGTAACACGCTACAAAGCTACTATTTTGTGCGGCTCAATTCTTTGGCGCAATTTACATCCAGGGGCATACCAAGACCGGTGATGAGGACAGCAGTGACGATGAAACACAAAGAGATGATTCTGTAGCCAACTGCCCTTGGGAGCCGGGTGAGGCAAGGGCTTCATCATCGTCAGGAGAAGAGGGCGTCAGCTTGCGCGTCAGGCAGCAGCGCAGCCAGCAAGTGGGTCGTGTGGCCGTGAGTCAGCAGGATAGCAGCAGTGTGAGGTCGGGAGCCAAGCGGCCACGGGGTAAAAAACCCGCTTCGCAGGTCTAAGAAAGTAGCGGCACAGGGGCTCAGCGAGGCAGCGGCGGCAGTAGTCACTCAGTGCGGAGCGTTGGCGGTAAAATCCGATACTCGGCGGTGTGGCAGTTCTTTGCTAAGACACCGGAGGAGCCGAATATGGGTATATGTAGAATCTGTGGGCAGAAAGTGAAGCGTGGCCAGGGAGCTAACGTTGGCACCACGGCCCTGCGTCAACACATGCAGCGTCACCATCTGGTGGCCTGGGAGAAACGTGGCTCAGATGTGGTGGTCCATCCTGCCGCCGCAGCAACAGCAGCAGCAGCAGCGCCCAGTGGCACGCATGCCATTTCAGCCAGTCAAGGCTCCACCACCTCTGCAGAAGGGAGCTGTTTCTCTTTGACATCATCTCCCGGTCCAGATGCTCCTGCTCCTCGCTACTCATGGCGCCAGCAGTCGTTCAGCGAGGCGATTGCAAAGAGACAACAGTATGCGTCCAACCATCCTAAGGTGCAGTAGCTGACCGTGCTCCTGTCCAAGTTGTTGGTACTGCAGTCCCTCCCTTTCCAAATGGTGGACTCTGCACCATTCAGAGAACTAATGGCTTGTGCCGAGCCGAGATGGAGAGTTCCAAGCCGTAATTTCTTTTCCAAAAAGGCAGTACCAGCACTTCATAAATATATAGAACAGAAGGTGCGTCAGTCCTTGAGCTTATCGGTTTGTTCCAAGGTGCATGGCAGCGTGGACGTCTGGAGCTGTAACTACGGTCAGGGCACAGTACATGTCCTTTACGGCCCACTGGGTGAATGTGCTTCCAGCCCAGGCACACCAACAACTTGGACAGGAGACGCCGCTTTCTCCTCCACGTTGTCAAACTGCTGCACCTGCGCCAATGTCCGCCTCCTCCTCCTCCACCACCACCACCATCTCAACCTCCACAAGTACTGCTCCATCATACCACATGTGTAGGGCACAGCGGTGTCACGCAGTTCTACACCTGGCTTGCCTCGGCGAACGAAGTCACACAGGGGAGGAACTGCTCCGCGTCATGCAGCAAGAAATCGATGTGTGGCTTTCTCCGCGCCAACTGCAAATCGGAACCATGGTGACGGACAATGGGAGGAACATGGTGTCCGCGCTGCACCGAGGAGGGATGGTCCATGCGCCCTGCATGGCGCACGTGTTCAATCTGGTTGTGAAAAGGTTCCTGACGTCTTCCACCGATCTTCTAGAACATCTTGAAAATGGCCAGGAAAACTGTGCATGCACTTTATCCATTCGTAAAAAGCCAGGAACACCCTCCTCAAGTTGCAGCGGCAGAACGGCCTCCCCCAACACACTCTGATATGCGATGTTTCCACCCGCTGGAATTCCAGCCTGCACATGTTGGACCGACTGTATGAACAGAGAAAGGCCATTAACGATTTTTTGATGATCCAGGCAGACAGAAGTACTCCCCTGTGTAACTTTGATGTCAGCCAGTGGCAGCTCATGCGTGACACCTGCCGTTTGTTGAGGCCATTCGAGGAGGCGACGTTATTTGTCAGTCGCCAGGACTATGGGATGAATAACATCATTCCACTGCTTCATGTCCTGGAACAGATGCTGAAAAATCTGTCTGGGCAGGGGACTGGAGACGTAGCGACTACATCTCGTGGCCACATGAGTCCGGTGGGGACTGAAATGGAGGAGGAGGAGGAGGACATTGGAGCAGAAGCATTGTCTGGTGAAATGAGTGGATTTTCTACCCAGGTGACGAGAGGAGGAGCAGGAGCAGCTGGAGGAGGTGGATGGAGATGAGGAAGACGAGGCAGATGACCCCCAAGCACCGTGGCAGTATACAGTGGAAATGGAGGCAGGGAGCCCCTCGGAGTCACTTGTGCAGATGGCCCGCAGCATGCTTATTTGCCTGGCTAGTGACAGCCGACTAGTCAGCATCCGGCAGAGGGATGACTTCTGGCTCTCCACCCTAGTGGACCCTCGCTACGATTCCAAAATGGGAGCCTTTTTCCCCAGCTATTGAGAGGGAAGACAACTCAAATACTATAGGGAAATCTCCATAATCAGTTGGCTGCTGCCTATGTGCGGCATCGTCCCTCCTCTGACAGGTCTGACCGGGGGGTTCCTCAGCGCTCACGTACTACTGCCGCAGCTGCTGGGGGAAGGTGGGGGGGTAGGAGCAGTACCAGCTCCATCAGTAGTAACCTAAGTCTGGAGTCACTGATGAGCAGCTTCCTTCACCCGCCTAGTGAGGAGGGCAGTCGCCAGCAGCAGCAGCAGGACCTGGAGCAGTCCCTGAACCAACAGGTTATGGCCTACTTGGACAGCACTCTGCCACCTCAGTTAGAAGATCCGCTGGACTACTGGGCAGCCAATCTAGATGTTTGGCTGCAACTTGCCGAGTTTGCAGTGGAGGAGCTGTCCTACCCGGCCAGTAGCGTGGCATCAGAGTGGGTGTTCAGTGCGGCGGGGGCCATCGTTACCCAAGGAGAACCCGCTTGTCCACGGGAAATGTGGAACGAACTGACCTTTGTCAAGATTAATCAGGCGTGGATCGGCCAGGATTTCAACACACCAATGCCTTAGGCGTCAGTCTGGGTTCAAACTACATGCATCAGCAACTATTCTGATGCCGCCACCCACCTGATGCCAAACATCCTGATGCCAGTTTTCCATCTGCCTACCACCATCTTTACCAGGGACTGGTATTGCCACCCACCTCAACACTCTGTCATTGTGCCACTCTATGACCTCATGCTGCTGCTGCTGTTGCTGTTGCCGTGACATCCACACTGTGTCATTGTGCCACTGTCTGACCTCATGCTGCTGCTGTGGCTGCTGCCATGTCCTCCACACTGTGTCATTGTGCCACTGCCTGACCTCATGCTGCTGCCGCCGTGACCTCCGCTCTCAGTCATTGTGCCACTCTGTGGCTTCCTCCTGTTTTGCCACCTCCAGAATGTCATTGTGCCACTGCCTGATCTCATGCTTCTGCTGTCGTGACCTCCACACTGTGTGATTGTGCCACTCTGTGGCCTAATACTGTTTTGCCGCCTCCAGAATATCATTGTGCCACTGCCTGATCTCATGCTGCTGCTGTCGTGACCTCCACACTGTATCATTGTGCCACTCTGTGGCCTAATACTGTTTAGCCGCCTCCAGAATGTCATTGTGCCACTGCCTGATCTCATACTGCTGCCGCCGTGACACCACACTGTGTGATTGTGCCACTCTGTGGCCTAATACTGTTTTGCCGCCTCCAGAATATCATTGTGCCACTGCCTGTCTCATGCTGCTGCTGTCGTGACCTCCACACTGTATCATTGTGCCACTCTGTGGCCTAATACTGTTTAGCCGCCTCCAGAATGTCATTGTGCCACTGCCTGATCTCATACTGCTGCCACCGTGACCTCCACACTGTGTGATTGTGCCACTCTGTGGCCTAATACTGTTTTGCCGCCTCCAGAATGTCATTGTGCCACTGCCTGACCTCATACTGCTGCCGCCGTGACCTCCACACTGTGTGATTGTTCCACTCTGTGGCCTAATACTGTTTTGCCGCCTCCAGAATGTCATTGTGCCACTGCCTGATCTCATACTGCTGCCGTCGTGACCTCCACACTGTGTGATTGTGCCACTCTGTGGCCTAATACTGTTTTGCCGCCTCCAGAATGTCATTGTGCCACTGCCTGATCTCATGCTGCTTCTGTCGTGACCTCCACACTGTATCATTGTGCCACTCTGTGGCCTAATACTGTTTTGCCGCCTCCAGAATGTCATTGTGCCACTGCCTGACCTCATATTGCTGCCGCCGTGACCTCCGCTCTCAGTCATTGTGCCACTCTGTGGCTTCCTCGTGTTTTGCCACCTCCAGAATGTCATTGTGCCACTGCCTGACCTCATGCTGCTGTGGCTGCCGCCGTCACCTCCACACTCTGTCACTAATGTTGCCACCTGAGCTCTCAGCTTGTTTTTTTCCAGCTTTCGCTGGCATGACTTTATCAGGCTACATTCCCGCTTCAGTTTTTTGGTCAGTTTTGCCCTCTTAAGTGCCCAGGGAATTTTATAGTGAAGCGATTCTAAGAGTGGCGGCAGTCATCTGTGTGTCATACTAAAACACAACATTGTATGAAGACCAAACCAAGCTCCCTCTGCATATTTAAGCATGGTACAACGTTCTACAGCACCCTGCAGGCTCTGTGCAGCCTGGAAATAGCTGCTTTTTAATGCGATTCGTGCCGAAGTAATTCGGACCGAATTTATTTTTGTCGGAAAATTCGGCGAAGTGACCGAATAAAATTTTTGAGAAATTCGCCCATCTCTAGCAATAACACATTAAAAGTTTGACTGAATGTTTGTGACCGACTAAGGCTTTGTACACACTGTATTTGAGCCTTATGTTTAGAACATATGCTGGAAAGAACTATGTATTCATCAGCATGTACATATGGCACCATTCACTTGAGAGAGTCCAAAACACTGTCATGTTGGCCTCCATTGGGTCAGTATATATCAGCATACATCTTCTGTATGGTAAAGTACAAGAGACAAGATTTTCCCTTAAAAAGGACCAAAGGACTACTGCACAATCATGTATACCATGCAGTATACATTTTTTTTACAATTAGAGTGGATGAGTGACATTTGCCACTGTAAGCCTGTACATATAGTAATGTACTGAATTTATATTTATACAGCGGCATATGTTGAAGCAAGGGTGTAACTAACATTCATAGGGCCCTATAGAAAAATGAGATAGGGCCCCAACAGCCAATGACAGGAAACTCAAGTAGAAGTATATGAAGCAATAATAAAAGCTATAAATGTGGTCCTATACAGTGAAGGAAATAATTATTTGATCCCTTGCTGATTGCGTAAGTTTGTCCACAGACAAAGACATACAGTCTATACAGTCTATAATTTTAAGGGCAGGTTAATTTTAACATTGAGATGGAATATCCAAAATAAAATCCAAAAAATCACATTGAATAAATTATATAGATTTATTTGCACTTTGCTGAGAGAAATAAGTATTTGATCCTTTTGGCAAACAAGACTTAACACGTGGCGGCAAAACTCTTGTCTGCAAGCACAGCAGTCAGACGTTTGTAGTTGATGATGAGGTTTGCGCACATGTCAGGAGGAATTTTGGTCCACTCCTTTTTGCAGATCATCTCTAAATCATTAAGATTTTGAGACTGTCGCTTGACAACTCATAAGTTTTCTATGAAATTAAGGTCTGGAGACTGGCTATGACCTCAATGTGCTTCTTTTTCAGCCACTTCTTAGTTGCCTTGGCTGTATGTTTTGGGTCATTGTATTTCTGGAAGACCCAGTTACGACCCATTTTTAATGTCCTGGTGGAGGGAAGGAGGTTGTCACTTGGGATTATACGGTACATGGCTCCATCGATTCTCCCATTAATGTGGCATAGTAGTCCTGTGCCCTTAGCAGATAAGCAATCCCAAAACATAATGTTTCCACCTCCATGCTTGACAGTGGGGATTGTGTTCTTTGGGTCACAGGCAAAATTGCTCTTCCTCCAAACATGATGAGTTGAGTTAATGCCAAAGAGCTCAATTTTTGACTCATCTGATCACAGCACCTGCTCCAAATCACTCACAGAATAATCCAGGTGTTCATTGGCAGACTTCAGTTGGGCCTGCACATGTGCCTTCTTGAGCAGCGGGACCTTATGGGCACTGCAGGATTTTAAACCGTTACAGCATAAAGCCAATGGTTTTCTTGGTGACTGTGGTCCCAGCTGCCTTAACAAGTTCCCCTGTGTAGTTTTAGGCTGATCTCTCACCTTCCTCATGATCAAGGATACCCCACGAGGTGAGATTTTGTCTGGTGCCCCAGATCGATGTCGATTAACAGTCTTTTTATATTTCTTTCATTTTCTTACTATTGCACAGTTGTCTCCTCTCACCCACCATCTTACTTATGGTTTTGTAGCCCATTCCAGCTTTGTGCAGGTCTATGATCTTGTCCATTACATCCTTAGAGAGCTCTTTGGTCTTGCCCATGTTGTAGAGGTTAGAGTCTGATTGATTAATTGAGTCTGTGGATAGGAATATTTTATAAAGGTTACTATTTAAGACAGCTGTCTTAAATGCAGGTAAATAGTTGATTAGGAGCGTCTAACTGGTCTGCAGGAGCCAGAACCCTTAATGGTTGGTAGGGGATCAATTTCTTATTTCTCTCAGCAAAATGCAAATACATTTCTATAATTTATACAAAGTAATTTTCTGGATTTTATTTTGGATATTCTGTCTCTCAGTGTTAAAATTAACCTACTCTTAAAATTATAGACTGTTCATGTCTTTGACAGTGGGAAAACTTACACAATCAGCAAGGGAACAAATAATTATTTCCTTCACAGTATATCAGAGAGCCCATATAGTAGTGGAAAGTAGCAGAAAATCCTTATTATCTACAAAATGGTCCAATGTTCTCACACCTGAGTGGGCCCCCTCAAGCTCTGGGCCCCATAGCAGCTTCTATGGCTGCTACTGCTATAGTTACGCCCATGTGTTGAAGCCTCCTGTGGGATGTATATGTTGGGAAATCTTAATGCGCATGCTTGTGTGGACATATCATTAGCCATCCAATCATGTCAATGAACAATGTCGGTGATCCACATTAGTTTAGGGTCAAACTGTACGAAGGCATCACATTAAGTTGGGACCATTTGAAACGTTTCACAAAGACATGTATACACATTTGCACATGTTTCCGTTTAACGCCCATTAAATCAGCCCTCCAGATCTTGTTTAGAATTTGACATCAGCATAAAATAAAAGTACTTAGTGCCTCCTTTTTAGTACTTCTGTTAAGGATCAATTTATTCCCAGATTTTTCTGCATTTAAAAAATGTTGCTCTCTTCTCAGATTACCCTACTGTAGCAGCTTCACATTGTGCAATTTTAGACACCAATAAAAATGGGCTTCATACAAGAAGTGAAAAGGGATACACAATAATACATAAACAATATACAATACTATGATACAGTAGACATTGGGTAAGTATACCTGACCACAATTATAAATGGTATATATACACTGGTGGCTAATAAATAAGCTATAAATTCAAGCAAGGTAAATTAAAAAAACACCCCCTATAATAAACCAGAATCTTAAAATAACAACACACTCAGAGAAAATGTAATGCAAGAAATACAAATTATAAGCAATAATATAGCCCACTAATTTAAAATACTGCAATAGTCCATTACAGCTACTGGTTTGTGTCACCCCAAGGCTTACACTAACCCTGTCTCACTGTTATTACTGTACCCCGAGTGGTATTGGGAGTGGCCAGGTTACTATCAGAAGAGGATCCTTTAATGTGATGGTCAGCTTCTGGAGCAGCTATGGACTGGTATTTTTAGAGTGGGAAGGGTCCAGTATCCATGGACTTTCCAATTCTGATAGTATCAGGTTGCAACTGTCGGTTTTACCTTGGCTGGTTAGGGAAATGGGGGATGGGGAACCCCCATTGTTTAATTTTAAAAAATCATTTATTTATTAATAATCCAAAAATGGGCAACTACTGTAATCATTACAGTTGATGCCAATGTTTATGTTCTCAATAAGTAAATATTTTTCAGTAAAAAACAATGTGGGATCTCCCCATTTCCCTAACCAGCCAAGGTAAAACCGACAGTTGCAACCTGATACTATCAAAATGCTAAGGTCCATGGATAATGGTCCCTTCCTGTCCTAAAAATAACAGCCTGCAGTCACCCCAGAAGCGGACCATCACATTAGTTCTGATGGTTTCCTGGCTCTTCCCAGTGTTAGCCTTGGGGTGACAAAAATCATTGCTGGCTGACACCAGGCCTGAACGATAGTAATTAAGTGGCATCCATTACTAATGCTGAGTCCACAGAAGTGAAAATGACATCCAAAATCCGACGGAACTTTCACATTGCTGGACCGCGCTGCAGCGCCTTTTTATTGTGCATTTTTTGCCCAAAAACTGATGGTTGGATTTTGGATTCCCAGTGGCCCAGCACATTGGGGCTGTGGGAATCCGATGGTGGTCTGGCAGAATACACATGTTCTATATTCTACCGGACGGACGGCGGTTTAGGTTTCCCTTAGTAAAAATTCTGTGCTGTGTAGACTACAGCATGAATTCTCTATTGATTGCTACACAGCACAGGTTACAATCCGACCCAAAACCTGTGCTGTGCAGACATAGCCTAACACTGGAAATAAATGGGTAAAAAAATGGACACAAAAAAAAATGATATAATATAATAACAAAAACTATTTAAATAAACACTCCCTGACACTAAAGCCCTGTTCACAAGGCGGATTAGGCCGCGGGTTTGGCCACGGGTTTCGGCGTGGTTGCTGCAGCCAAAACCGCGTCCAAATCGTGCCCCAAACGCCCCCAATTCCTTACATGGTTTCCTATGGGAAACCGCGTTACTATTCACATGGCGCGGGTTTGCTTGCCGCACATGTGTGAGAAGTCTCCTGTCAATTCTGACAGCGAGTCTTCAGCGCGACGGTTGTGCGTTGTCGCCGCGGGTTTGGCCGCAGGTTTTGGCGCGGTTGGTGAGCAGTTGGGCCGCGATTCTCGGCGCGGTTTTTGCCTTGCCTATTAATTTGTATGGGGGAAAATCTCACCGCAAACCGCGCCCCAAACCACGCCCCACCCGCACCGTGATCGCGCTGATAACCTCACCTCGATCGCGGCGAAAAACCGCGTCGGGAGACGTGAGTTTGAGGCGAGGTTTGGACGAAGTTTTGGCCGCGGCAAATGCTCAGAAACCCGCGGCGAAATACGCCGTGTGAAACATGCCTAATAGTGTTGAGCGATTTTTACCGACAAAGTTGAAATCGGCAAGGTTTTTATGGTGATCGAAATTTCCAGATCATGCGATAATTAAGGTTAAAATCTGTGCATCATCTATTATAGATCGCGCCTTTTCGGGCTTCCTGTATTTTGGCGGCCTAGCAAATCAGATTACAGAATAGTGCAGGGTTGTGGATGTGTGTGCGACGACATGACTGGATGTGTTGGTTGCGATTGGCTGGAAAAATCACATGACCTCGTTTTACATAGGAACAGCGTTTCTGTTTCAGCCTCCGTGGTCTCTCTGCGGCATCCATAGGTGATATGACCTGCGCTCTGCCTGTGGCCAACAGCCTCAGCGAAATTTAGTCTATTTCTGCACAGAGAAACCTCTTCTATTTGCTGTGATCCTTCCAATTTAGAGTTGATTAGAGATTTGAGATTTTATGTAGTTAGCTAGGGAGAATTTTAAGCAGGCATCTACCGCTGTACAAATTCACGGCGGGGGTGGGCGGGGGGAGGGGCGGCGGTGCGAAACACAGACAGCTCTATCTATAAAGAAAACACTGGATAAAGTTCACCAAGACTTAGGGTAGACATTGCAGTGTGGAATATTCTTTATTATTAACAGTTTGCTATTGGAAATATTTCTGGATATTGGGCAGCCTGAACTTTTATTGGGATAAACATCATTTTCTAGTAACTGCAGGGGCTCTCTTGTTAGCTGCAAAACTCCACTTTTATTATCAGTATAATTTCAGATAGGTGTCAATTTTACTCCAATTACAACTCGTGTCTGTTGATTATCACCTTGCACTTAAATACAATCCAGCAATTTGTAGTCAGCAAGGTTGTTGGTTTCCAAAAATACCGTAGTATCGTACGAAAACATCACAGTTACGGTTTTTGACTTTTGCTCACCCAGCATGTTCATTGACGCAGCCTCTACGTAAATCTTAAAACAGCAATTTAATATTATCCAAAGGTGAATTGTAATGTGACAAAAATACCGTTTATTATATCAATAACATAACAGTTTACGTGTTTTTTGTGATTTTTGCGCACCCTGCACTGTTTCATTGGAGCAGCATCTACGTAAATCTTAAAACAGCAATTCTATATATTCTCCACAGGTGAATTGAAGGTGCAAAAAATACCGTTTATTATATCCAAAACATAACTGCCGTACGTAGTTTTTGACTTTTGCGCACACAGCACTGTTCATTGACGCAGCAATTCTACGTAATCTTTAAAACAGCAATTCTATATCACCACAGGTGAATTGAAAAGGTGCAAAAAATACCATTTATTTTAATCAAAACATAACAGTTACGTGATTTTTGACTTTTGCACACCTAGCACTGTTCATTGCGCAGCTTCTACGTAAATCTTTTAAAACAGCAATTTATATCACCACAGGTGAATTGAAGGTGCGTAAAATACCGTTTATTTAGTCAAAAACATAACAGTACATGTTTTTTTGACTTTTGCGCACCCAGCACTGTCAGTGACGCGAGCTTCTACGTAATATTTTAAAACAGCAATTCTATATTCACACTGGTGAATTGAAAGGGTGCTCAAAAATTACCGTTTATTATATCAAAACATAACAGCTAAGTGTTTTTTGATCTTTTGCGCACCAGCACTGTTCATTGACGCAGCTTCTACGTAAAATCTTAAAACAGCAATTTTTATTCACCACAGGTGAATTGAAAGGTGCAAAAAATACCGTTTTGATTATATCAAACAGTAACAGTTAGTGTTTTTTGATTTTGGTGCACCCAGCAGATGTTCATTGTCGCTGCATTACGTAAAATCTTAAAACAGCAATTCTATCATTCACCACAGGTGGGATTGAAAGGTTGCCAAAAAATACCGTTTATATATCAATAACATAACAGTTACGTGGTTTTTTTATCTTTTGCGCACCCAGCAATGTTTCATTGACGTCAGCATTCTAATAAATCTTAAAACTCAGCAAATACTTTATTTTCACCACAGGTGAATGAATGGTGCAAAAAATACCGTTTATTATATCAAAACATAACAGTTACGTGTTATTTTGACTTTTGCACACCCAGCACTGTTCATTGCCGCTGAATCTACGTAATTCTTAATCAGCAATTATATATTCACCACAGGTGAATGAAAGGTGCAAATATTTCTTTTATTAAAATTATCTTAACATACAGTTTACTGTGTTGTTTTGACTTTTGCACACCCAGCATTGTTCAATGACGCAGATCTACGTAAATCTTAAAACAGCATTTCTATATTAACCCTACAGGGAATGAATGGTGCGAAAAATACCGGTTTATTTATATCAAAACATAACAGTACAATGTTTTTAGACTCTTTTGGCGCACCAGCACTGTTATTGGAGCAGCTGCATCTACGTAAATCTTAAAACAGAATTCTATATTCACACAGGTGAATGATAGGATGCAAAAAAATACCGTTTATTATTTCAAAACATAATACAGTTACGTGTTTTTTTGACTTTTGTGCACCCAGCATGTTCATTGACGAGCACTACGTAAAATCTTAAAACAGCAATTCTATATTCACCACAGGGTGAATTGAAAGGTGCAAAAAAAATACCGTTTATTATATCAAATACATAACAGTTACGTGTTTTTTTACTTTTGCGCACCTACACTGTTCAAGACGCAGCATCTACGTAAATCTTAAAACAGCAATTCTATATGCACCACAGGTGAATGAAAGGTGCAAAAAATACCGTTTAATATATCAAAAACATAACAGTTACGTGTTTTTTGTCTTTTGCCACACCCAAGCAATGTTCATTGGACGCAGCATCTACGTAAATCTTAAAACAGCAATTCTATATTCACCAGGTGAAATTGATAAAGGTGCAAAAAATACCTAATTACCCCTGTTTATTTACATAACATAACAGATACGTGTTTTTTTTACTTTTGCCATCAGATTTGTTGTAGACACCTTGCAGTTAAAATTGAATCCAGCAATTTGTTATTGATTAGAGGGATTGAGAATAGCTGTGATTTGCCGTCTATTTTTAGGACTTTCCAAAACTAGCCATACCTTCTCAAATTTTTATATTTCTGAAACATGGCGCGGCAAATGCAGGTGGTAAGCGAACAAAGAGGGGGTAAGCACAGGGGTAGAGGTACGGAGAGAATGGTGCTCTTCCAGTACTGGCGACAACACGCATGCCAGCGGATCGTCAGTTGCAGGACGGTCAGGGCCTGTCATCGCTGGGTCAGGGCCAAGTGAATCTAAGTAACGAACATCGTCGCCATCTGTTCCTTCAGTGGTTAATTGCAACCTGCATCTTAAGCAGTTTTACATCTGTCTCGCCAGGCCACGGCCACAAATGTCGTCATCAAGCATCATCAGCATCCGTTCACATGAAGCAGCCATAATGTCAAATGTGTACCCATCCACGGTGGAAAATCCATTGTCTGAAGACTTTTGATGACTAAATTTGCGGTTGGGTCAGAAGGCATGTTAAAAGGATCAAGAGGATGATTTAGTTGGCTCTGACCGCCCAGTTACTGTGCCATCAGAGGAGGTGAAGGGAAAGCCGGTCAATCGGCAAAAAATCCCGTGGCGGTCGCAACGCCTTGAAGTGGCCCTTGCTTTTAGGCCGCAGCTTCTGGATGCAGAAAGTCAGGACGTCCCAGGTCACCTTGTGTTGATGATGATGATGACTGACATTGCGGAGTCCATCGTTCTTTCCGCAGAATTTGCTTGCGAGGCACTTCATCAGTGGACGAGGAGGAAGACCGATGGGGGGTAGTGTCAATACGGGGTCCCGCCCACAAAAACGGGATGAGGGCGGTCGCAGAAGTCCGCTAATATGATTACGCCAGCCACGGTCAGCGCAACCCGCTTCAACTTATCGCCGTCAAAAAGTCCAGGACTCTCAAGCCTGGGCCTTCTTTGAGCAAGCCTCTGATATCACCCAGCGATGTCATATGCCGCCTTTGCCGTAAACGCATAAGTAGAAGGCTAAGTACCTTATGTGGTTAACCACCACCAACATGTTCTATAACATGCAGCGAATGATGAGTTGAAATGAGGGAACAGTTGGCAAAAAAGGCCCATACCGGACGGCCGGGCCTCCTACCTACTGTTCAAACCCTTTGTCTCCGCCTTCTCCTCCTACGCCACCACCATGCATTCCTCAGCTGCGCATGACTCTGAGAGGGATCTGCCTGCTTCAGCCTCCACCGTTCGCCTGCGAGGAAGTCCACCGCACCACAAGAGACCCATCCTACCCATTCTCCTTACGCCAGTTTGACGACCGGCACGCCGTTACAGCGGCCAGTCTAGCAGCCAGCCTTCTGTCTTCCAGGTTTGGGAGCAGAAAGAAACACTTTAACCCAAACCATCCCAAAGCCAAATGCTGAATGTCGGCATTGCCAGGCTTTTGCCTTGGAAATGTTGCCTTTCCGTCTGGTGGACACAGGATGGGTTCACGACACGTCATGATTTCGCCTGCCCCAATACAGATGCCGAGGCAGGCATTTCTTTGCCAGAAAGAGTTCGTTCCCGCCCTGGCCCGCCCACGTGTCATCTAAATTTCAAGAGCGTTGTCTGCATCTGTGTCGGAAAAGTCATCCTCACCACCGACACATGGACTAGTAAGCACGGCCAAGGCCGGCTTATATCTCTGTGACAGCCTCCACTGGGTGTGCTGGGTGGATGTTTCTGGGGCGTCGGTTTGGCCTAAGGCTCGGCGCTGCTTCGCTCTTCAAAAACCGCAGGGATGGTGATGGGCTCTTTCCCCCAAGGTCCTCTGCTGGCATCAGTGCCCAGAGACACCAGGCCGGATGTTGAAATTAATCTGCCTTGGAGACGTTCACACACAGGTCTAGGAGCTGTGGACTGCTCGAAGCAACGAGGGGGACGAGCGTGGATGGGTGACAAGGAACCTTGTGCCAGGCAGGGGTGTGTGCGATTATGGGCGAAATCTGCTGCCGCCCTTAGACGTGTAGGCTGGAGCCATCCCTTGCTGGCACATGTCATTAAACATTGTCGTTCAGAAATTTCTAAAGAGACTACCCGGGTCTGGACTGCCTGTGAGAAGGCTCGAGGTCGAGGTTAGCACACTTCCGCCACAGACGTCGCACCTGCTTCGTCCCGCCTCGGCCTGCGTTGCAGCGGTCAGCTCGGCTTCCCTGTCAACCGTCTCATTGTTGACGTGGCAAAACGCCTGGATGTTCACCTCAAATGCTCCAGTGATTGTGGCAGAAGCACAATGCCAGTACCGCTTACGAAGTTAGTGACACATGGCCGACAAGCGCGGTACGGACCTGGGGTGTTGAAACCCACCGAGGAGAGTGGAGCAGGTGAAAGAGCTCTGCACCATCCTTGCCAGTTTTTGAAGAAGCCTCCAAAATGGTCAGTGCGGACAATGCTTGTCCCAGGGGATGAGGCATTGTGGTGATCTTAGGTTCTGAGATACGATCTGTGTTGGACACTCTGAAACAACAGGTCCCGCCAGCGAGGAGGAGGGAGGACACAGATGCGGACACGGAGCCTTTATCTCCGTCTAAATCCACAAGGCCCCCACAGTTTCAACAATTTCATCGGTCTCATTAGGCAGTTGGTTCGGGGTCCAGAGCTAGTGCAAGGTGGCGCATCAGCTCTCAGGGTGCATCATTCTCAGCAAGTCAGGGGTGTGTTGATGCTGTGCCGGAGGCAGCGGAGGGGATGGTTGGAGGAGGAGGGAGGAGGAGGAGGTTTTCCTAGACACCGGATGTTACCGACGTTCTGCCTTGAAAGTAGGTTGGCGCGAATTTGAGGCGGAGGCTGGATGTGAGGAAGATCAGTTTGCTAGTGCCCCTCGACCCAGAGCTTGGGAAATCAAGGCTCCATCTCTCACAAGAGTGCTTGGATGCTCCATTTCCTCCACATGATACTCGCATTAAGGCCATCAAAACTGAACAACAGTTATGGGTGGCCACCCTTCTGGATCCCGGTTACAAAACAAAATCAACACTTTCCCTTCCTCCACACCAATAGAAGAGTAAAATGCAGGAAATGGAGACCTTGCTGATTGATTCAACTTGAGACAATCTGTGTGCGTCTGCTTTCTCGTTTCCACAAAATTGTCACGGTGGAACAAACATCAGCGACGTGACAGCTAGTAGAGTGCCAAGTAGGTCGTAGCGGCAGCATCAGGGCAAGGTGGCAGTAAGCCTAATGGAGTGGGACCTTCTGGCTATCTTTGTTATCCACCCTCACAAGCATGCTATGCTGGGCATCTCATTCCAACACACAGAGATCAGCTTAGATCTGGTGCACGGGACTATCTGCGTCTCAACAACGATGTTTTTGCATGTGTTCCGGTCCAATAGACTTCTGGGTATTCCAATAATGGACGAATGGCCGAGCTGGCTGTCACGCCATTGGAGGTGTTGTCCTGCCCAGCAGCCTGAGTCATATCGGAGCGACCTTCAGCACAGCTGGAGGTCGTCATTACAGACAAACGCATCTAGCTTTCCACAGATAATGTGGATCGTTTCGACTTTCATCAAGATGATTCAGGCATGGATCTTGTTGTTGTGTGGCCCAATTGCCCGAGGTCACCGGATTAGTTCCAGTCTATTCTACATTCCTTTTTCATATACGAATTGGTCCTCTTGAAAACTTTTTTTCTAAAATGATCTTTCTTACTGCAATTTTTATTCTCTTTTCCCAACAGTTCCATTTTGTGTCTTTGTCTGTGAGGAGGACTGAAAGACAGCAAGGTTTCAGACAAACACCGTATTCCATTTTTACTCACTTTATCTTAAGAGGTTTGCATTGTCAATGGTTTTGAGGTTCATGTTGACTAGAGATACAGCAATAATCATGGTCCTTTGTAACAGAAATGTGACTTCTAAGTGGCCATTCTCCCTCACAATTTTTTAATAGAGGCTGAGAAAGTCATATTATTATTTTTTGGGGTCTTGTAGCTGTGTGATACAGCAATTAATCATGGTCCTTTGTAACTGAATGTGGCTTAAAGTGGCATTTCTCCCTCACAATTTTGTAACAGTGGCTGAGAAGTTCATTTTTTATATTTTTTTTTGGGTTCATGCTGCTTTGAAATGCAGCAATATACAGGACTATTTATAAAAAAATGTTGGTTCTAACGACATTTGTTTCTTCACAATTGACCAAGTGGCTCAAGGGTCATGTCTTTGAATTTATGGGGGCATTTTGCTGTGACTTGCAGCTATAATACGGTCCTATTCTAAAAAAATGTTGTTTTTAACAGACATTTGTTCTTCACATTGACTAAGTGGCTCAAGGGTCATGCTTGAATGTTTGGGGGCATTTTGCTGTGACATGCAGCTTATACTACAGGTCCTTTTCTAAAAATTGTTGTTTCAAACAGTACATTTGTTTCATCACAATTGTCACAAGAGTCGGCTCATAGGGTATGATTGGTGCTGTCAGAACACAGGATTAGGTAGGACATGTTAATGGACACATATTGCAAAATGACTTGTTTTTGCAGGATCTTTAACATAGCTATCAATCCCTGTATAGAGAGCAACCCATTTTTATACAATGAAAAAAGAGAAACCAAAGACATGGTGGGATTCCATCCTATTTTAATAATGTGTTTTCTAGAATTTAAAGTTATAAAAAACTGTTTTTTGCATGTACAAAATAGCGTGTTAAAAAAGTCCTTGAATTGTACAAGGGAGGTACAGGAATAACTTGACCAGATGTAGGTTTTTCAGAGGACATGGAGTATGGAGCACGGAGACAGAGAACAAAAGTACAGAGACCATTTCCTCCATGCACGTTGAGTAAAATGAGAAAAAGTATTGCCAAGGATAAAGGGGCACCTGGTGTAAACTGGAGCGTTAACCACCAGTTATTTCCAAGTGAAGCTTCAATTTGTTCCACATCTTGGAGGGGCAATCGTCTACCCAGGTATTGATGTGTAATAGGATAGGCTGGAAAGTTCTCACACTGCCGCTTCCGCACTCTGTCTTCAGCACGACAGTTTTCGTTGCTGCGTCCATCAGGCATTTTAACCTGCTGTGTTAATAATGACAGGACGCCAGCCTGGGAGTCTTTCACCGCACCACATTTAACTCGGCCTGGGTCTTGCTGTGCCAGACAGGTATAGTCATATGTCCGTGATATACTAAAATGCTGGTTTATAGACTCACCTTTTTCGGCACTTTTAAATGTGGGGGTGTCATGCTGGTTTGGGGCTCATGCTGTAGCCCAAGGACAGGTTTAGTCAAATGTCCAAGTTCAACTAAAATGGTGGTTGAATGATCCCTTTTTCCGGCACTTTTTTAAAAGTGGGGGTCATGCAGGTTTGGGGCTCATGCTGTGGCCCAGGACAGTATAGTCAATGTCAGTTCAACTAAAATGGTGGTTGAATAAGGACTCCTTTTTCCGGCACTTTTTAATGTGGGGGGTCATGCAGTTTGGGGCTCATGCTGTGGCCCGTAGACAGGTATAGTCAATGTCCAGATTCAACTAAATGGTGGTTGAAAGACTCATTTTTTCCGGCACTTTTTTAAATGTGGGGGGCATTGCAGGTTTGGGGCTAATGCTTGTGGCCCAGGACAGGGTAGTCAATGTCAGGTTCAACTAAATTGGTGGTTGAAAGATCCTTTTTCCGGGGCAATTTTTAAGATGTCGGGGGTCATGCAGGTTTGGGGCTCATGCTGTGGCCCAGGTACAGGTATAGTCAATGTCCAGCTTCAACTAACTGGTGGTGAATGACTCTTTTTTTCCAGGCTCTTTTTAAATGTGGGGGTCATGGCAGGTTTGGGGTCTATGCTGTGGCCAGGACAGGTATAGTCATGTCAGTTCAACTAAATGGTGGTTGAAGGACTCTTTTACCGGCCTTTTTAAATGTGGGGGTCATGCAGGTTTGGGGCTCATGCTGTGGACCAGGGACAGGTATAGTCAATGTCCAGTTCAACTTAAATGGTGGTTGAAAGGACTCCTTTTTCCGGCACTTTTTACAATGTGGGGGTCATGCAGGTTTGGGGCTCATGCTGTGGCCCAGGACTGGTATTAGTCAATGTCCAGTTCAAAAAAACTAAAATTGCGTGGTTAAAAAGACTCTTTTTCCGGCACTTTTAAATGTGGGGGTCATGCAGGTTTGGGGCTCATGCTGTGGCACCAGGCCCAGGTATAGTCAATGTCCCTGTTTCATAACTAAAATGGTGGTTGAAAGATCCTTTTTCCGGCCACTTTTTAAATGTGGGGGTCATGCTGGAGTGGGGATCATTGCTGTGGCCAGGACAGGTGTAGTCAATGTCAGTTCAACTAAAATGGTGGTGAAAGACTCTTTTTCCGGCACTTTTTATATGTGGGGCGGGTCATTGCTGGTTTGGGGCTCATGCTGGGGCCAGGACAGGTATTAGTCTCAATGTCCAGTTCAACTAAAATGGATAGGTGAAAGACTCTTTGTCCGGGCACCTTTTAAATGTGGGGGTCTTGCAGGTTTAGGGGCTCATGCTGTGCCAGGACAGAGTATAGTCAATGTCCAGTTCAACTAAAATGGTGGTTGAAAGACTCCTTTTTCTGGGCACTTTTTAATAGTGGGGGTCATGCAGGTTTGGGGCTCTTGCTGTGGCCCAGGGACAGGTATAGTCAATGTCCAGTTCAACTAAAATGGTGGTTGAAAGACTCCCTTTTTCCGGCACTTTTTAATGTGGGGGTCATGAGTTTGGGGCTCAATGGCTGTGGCCCAGGCAGTATAGTCAATGTCCAGGTTCAACTAAAAATTGGTGGGTTGAATGCTCCTTTTCCGGGCATCTTTACTATGGTTGTGGGGGTCATGCAGTTTTGGGGCTCATGCTGTGGCCCAGGCAGTATAGTCATGTCCAGTTCAACTAAAAATGGTGGTTGAAAGACTCCTTTTTCCGGCACTTTTTAAATGTGGGGGTCATGCAGGTTTGGGGCTCATGCTGTGGCCAAGGAAAGGTTTATAGTCAATGTACAGTGAAACTAAAATTGGTGGTTGAAAGACTCTTTTTCGACACTTTTTAAATCTGGGGGTTATGCAGGTTTGGGGCTCATGCTGTGGCCCTGGACAGGTATAGTAATGTCCAGTTCAGTTCAACTAAAATGGTGGTTTGAAAAAGAATCCTGTTTTCCGGCAATTTTTAAATGTCGGGGTCATGCAGGATTGGGGCTCATGCTGGCGTTCCAGGACAGGGATATTCAATGTTTCTGTCAGTAACATGTATGGTTCAAATCATACTGCCTTCTGAACTTTTAATTGGTGGGTTATGCAGGTTTAAGGGTCAGGCTGTTGTACAAGACAGGGATAGTGAATGGTCTGTGACTTTTTTTCTGTGACGTTCTTAAACCTTAAGTGTGTTGCCTAAGATGTAGCACGTATCCATTTGCTGTTATGTGGATGTTAATTTCAGTTCTCCTGCCTTGTTCTGGGTGTTGTAATAATGAACGGTGTTGTTGCTTTCCCATAGACTTTACTGGTCATCGTCATATTCGTTGCTCACTATCGAAAAACGTAATCGATAGCGGCCGACTATCGACTATCGATCAATCTCGATAGCCAACGCAATCGCTCAACACTAATGCCTAACCCTCTTTAATCATTTTATTAAATAAATAGATCCAAGGTTGGTCCGACATAGTCCACTGAATTCTGAAGTAGTCCAAAAGGGAGACATATAAATAAACAGAAATATTACACAAATATTCATAGGCTGGATACGCTATCCAGTATCCAGGAAAGCTCTGTGAAGGATGGTGCATCAACCAGCAATCCTGGACACTGAATAGTCTATCCTGCATGCAGGAGAGCTGGGTAATTCCGCATGGTGACATTCAGCTTTCCTATAACAGGGCACAGCGCTGGACACAGCATGTCTGCCACTAGCTTGTGCTGTCCTCAGGGTAGCAAAACCTATGTGACAGGTTCTCTTTAAAAACAGCTCTGGGTTAAAAAAGATAGTGTAGCTCAGTAACTATAAACCTTAAAATGGAGTTCAAAGCTGGTAATATATTTTGATCATTCACATCTTACAACTGTTTTTGTATGACAGGTATTGTAGGCCAAAACTTTAATACTTTTACTCTATAAGAAAAGAGAGACAAAGAGTTAGAGGTAGATCAAACGTAAATGCAGCTGATATTTTAACTGTTGAGCTGGTCTGAAATCTGCAGTACAATCTGAATGTAACATGCAGTCTTTGCCATGGATCTCAATGCACATTTTGCTTAGCAACATTGGGTGAAATCTGTATTGTTTCACAGATTTAATCTGTGGAGTGACCACATGTGCTGTGAATCAGCAGGATGCTCTCAAATTTGTACTATTTTTATTTTTTTTTGTGTGTAGCATGTTAATGCAGCACTATTAACCCAATTCACATGGATTATGCTGCCTTGTGGCCTCAACATAACATACGTTTTTTGTTTAATTAACTAGTAATTTCTTTATCTATGTCTAGAGATGCTTAACAGGTTACACGCACATACTCTTTATAAATTGTTTTCTTATGGCCTCCTTCTTATGGTTACAGGCTCATTCATGCACAATCTCTGACATGCTGAATGATATGATGATAAAAGATGCATTGCTCTTATGTGTTTTTGACTCATGGAGTATTTCAATTCCTATGTACTCGATTATCTGCAGTATTCAACCCAAGTGTTTTGCTGTTCCTACTAAATCACATCCCAGATGGTGCGGGATTGAATTTTCTTGAATCTTATTTTCCCTAGATGCCATGTTAAAGGGGTTGTCTCATTACATTGATTCATCTTACCTCAGTCCTGTTTTCCTAGTTTCACTTTGAATTCAGGGGCGTGTTTACTGGCTTCCACTAGGCAGCAGTAGAAGCCAGGTCTGTAGCTATAGCAACTAGTGCTGGCAGCCTATCAGGATAGATCAAACAGGTTTGTAGCTATAGCGACCGAGGACCTGATGCAGCCCATACAAGAGGGGATGTCTCAGAATAGGTAGGAAACTGTTAATGGACACATATTGCAAAGTGACTTGTTTTTGCAAGATCTTTAACATAAAAAACAATCCTTGTAGCGAGACAACCCCTTTAAGTCTCCTCATTGCCTGTTGGTCTTGCTGTGCTTCTTGGTTGGTTCCCAAACAATGATTTTCACAGCCCTGTTTAGGCTGCCCCTCTTGGTGAAGTGGAACATGGACACTTGCAACTTGTTTGTAGCCATGTGAAACAGGCTCATGCATGGACAAGTCTTGGTGCTGGTATTATGGCTGCCCATTGCTATGTTCTTCCCAACTGTGTTCATGGTTCAGTTAGCCATGGCTGTCTCCTGGGATCCTATGGAAGCTTTAGAGAATGTGTAAGAAAAACAGAATTTTCAGCCAAAGGAGGGCAGGAGCCTTAAATAGCCAAACCTTGCGAGAGAAGATTGAATGGTGAGATGGCCGCACTTGTGCAGCTCTCCCCTATTCATGACTACCAAAGTTCTAAATATAATTGAGCACACTTGCGAACTATATTTGGAACTGTAATAGAAAAGAATGGAGAGAACTGTACAAGCGCAGCCATCTTCTTAATCTCTAAGCGTCATTGCTTCTGAGATGGGCCCCTAGATGACGAACACAACACTCTTTAACGTGACCCTACAAAGCAGAAGTTCAAGTCGCTTTCTGTCTCTAAAAATTTTCTTACGATAATCCTAAACTTTGTTAATGTTTTGTTACCTTTTTTGTTAAACAGTTATATTTTGTCTGTATTTCTTATGCAATGCAGATGAGCTGTTTTATTTGGTTTATATAGATCTAATACCCTTTATTGAATAAGTGAGCAAAAAAGGAGTTGTGGACAGGATCAGCAAATTCAAGATAGAAAGAAAATGCAACTTATTTTCAACACCAAGTCAAGTATCAGATCCAAGCTAAAAAAAAATGTAACTCAAGTACACAGGAAATCATATCACGGAGATAGCGATAATTTATACTATAGAAATCCTGTTCCATAATTTATTGCTTCTGATTATAATATATTGTTGGTATTATATTGCTTGTGTGGCATCTTGGGAAACTGGGAAAAATAATAAATTGTTTGTGGCTTTCCACTATCATTTGTCTACTTGTTAAGCCATGATATGTATATTGAAGTAATTTATCATGTGACCTAGGTCGCCAAAATGATTGATTCAGGTTGTGTAGAACTCTAGAAGAATGTGAGAAGCTTAACTTTGAAGGGGTAGAATGGAAATGTTAAAGTTTCTGAAATATATTCAAATATGTCTTTTCCTTTTCACTTTTGTAAAGAAAATTTGAAGTGTCAAAATTGTATATCTTGTGCTCATTATTAAATGCTAAATACCACAGTGTTTTGAGCTGCCTTGTGGCCATTGTAAAGAAAACAGGTGTTCTGATAGATTATCAAGAGTGAGTCAGATGATGTGTAGCACAGAATATTAATGAAGGTGCAAACACAAAAGGCTGCCTGGCTTTGTGCTCATGCAGCTGAAACCTTCATCCAAGACTTCTTTAAGGACACCTGATAGAAAGGTCTTTATTTATATTCCTTATTTATCATGACTTTATAACCAGGAGTTCTAGCATAAAAAGCAATTAACTGATGTATCATGTTCTCCTACAAATACTGCAAATTAATAAGGCAACTGATGACAAACTCATATTTGATTATAGTTGAATCAATGATTGAGGAGAGGCAGAAAAAGTAAATAAAAGCAGAGGAAAACCACAGAAGGATTTATTATGTTGAATTATTTATTTGGGAAGTGCTGTTGCATAGGAATGTTTCATATAACCACCTACGGTTTACTTGTTTTTTATTCTGCTTTGTAACACTTATTGATATGTTTCTAGAAAACCAAATAAATTGTGACATTCAATGTGTATTATCATCACTGTGTACTACATTATGAACAAGACAGGATTATCCCAACATCTACTGAGTTCATGCTGCTAAGATCTTTTGGGAAACAATATATCTCCGCACTATTGATGCTGTATGTTATCTCTATTAGATTGCTCAAAAAGGATATTTGAGCTTTAGATTTTTGCATATTTACAGTTCTAATCCCTTAATCCCTTTACAGGGACCATTAGCAAGTCTTGTAGTTTAGGGATTTGTTTTTGTTTCTTCTCACTCAATGTTAGTAGTATGATCTAGACAAGCCTATGACTTTTTCAGTCTTAATGCATAGAGTATGTATGAGGGTACACACAGTTGCTGTAAATCCATACTACAGAACGGTAGGAGTTTTTTGGAGGAGGTTTTTGTAATGGAAAAATCCATCATAGTCTTGAAACTTTCTGATGTTGAATGCAATTGTAACCTTTTTAAGTCGGGAAGTCAGATGGATCAGTTCTCAACCCATGAAATCTGATCCACTGATAGAGAAAGTTTTTGGATTTGTTGAAAATCATTTCTGACTATGGGCATATGTACTTTAGAGACAGACCATACATCTACATTGTGGCACTTGAGAAGGGGTACAACCTTGGTTGGATTCATCTCTATTGCTATTGGTTGGTAAGAACCTGTGCAAGATTTTTTCAAACATTGAGGTTGTGCAGAAACAACAGCTAAAACTTTGTTTTCTGCCATGGTTTGGCAAGTGGAACCATACTTTAATTTGTTCTATTAAAGCTAATTTGTAGCCTTTCAGTACACAGTGGGCATTAATAGTGAACATGATGAGCATGATGTAATCAGAGGTTTGGTTTTAGTTTTTACTTAAGCATTTAAAATAGCCAGTTTATTTGCATTGCCAGCAAAATACAAAATACAGTATGTTTAAATGCAGTCAGCTGAAAGGAGTTAAATATAACTCTTTTAAATATAATTTGGCAATTGTATGAGGAAGGTATAGTTGTTCTTTTAATGTTTAATATAAATAAAAACGTAATAGAAAATCAATTTATTTAGATTGTGGAGCACTAGGGTTCTTATTTACTGTATGAATGCTGTATTAGTTCTGGTTTTAACTAAGATATCCTACTCTACAAAAAATACTTATTAGAAGTACATACAATTGACTTTACTTATTTAGCTTCCTGACATTGGATGTATGGGTTTGTCTAATGTGAGAAGGTGTTACTGCAAATAAACGTACCCGTTTATACAATACATCGGTGCAGGGAACCAATTAATATTATAGCTCAGGCCCAGCACTGTTGACTGGGACTGGAGTTTCATCCGGTCACAGTTCATTACCACCTTATATGCTTCAAATAGTTGCAACTGTGCATCTAAGGGAAAGACAGAGGGAGTCCAATACACCTTTGTATTATAGCAGCAATTAAGTGATCACTGAATCTAGGGACAGATTAAAAAACACACACAAAAAAAATTAAATATGTACTCCTTCCTTTCCCCATTACAAATGCCAAACACCTAAAAAAATAAACAGTACACCTATTTGGTATTGCTGTGTGCATAATGGCCTAGCTTATAAATCCTCATTCACATGTATGGTCAGCTTGCAGCTACCGGCGAGTAACCCATGCAGGGGATTTCGCTTTCAAGGGGGTTCGTTTTCAAAATGAGGTCTTTTTAGGGGTGATAATTAAGCTTTAGCAAATTAAGGTGTTAGCAAACTTGTAATGGTGCCTAAAAACTATCCTAACAAAAATAAGACCCCAAAATCCAGTTGGTGCTCCTTCTATTCTGAGGTCCTGAGGCTTGTGTTTGAGCCACAGGGTATGTTCAGACGGTGTGTTGAGTCCGTGTGAACATATGTTTTTAGATACGTGTTTGGATCCATCTGTCGGACCCCAAACGGACCCAAACAGGCATCTAATAAATAGCAATGTGATTTACATTGCTTTTAATATGAGACATGTATCGGCGTTCAAACGAGTGATCACAATGCGTGTCTCATTGCGTCTTTCGGATCCGTCTTTCGTATCCGTACCAAGAATTGACATTTTAAGTTACAGGGTGCGATTCTGATGCATCCAAAACGCATCCAGACATGCAGCTGCGTGTTGTATACGTGTTGGATCTGTTTAGGATCTGATCGCCGCAGTGTTTTTGGATCAGCTTTTTGGATCCGTTCCAAGAATTGACATGTCAATTCTTGGTCCGAAAGACGCAGCAGGAGCCTTATTTTAAACTATAGTGTGCGATCCTGCTGCATCCAACACATATCCAAACACACAGCTACATGTTGGATACATGTTGGATCTGTTTAGGATCCGATCACCGCAGCGTTGTAGGATGCGTTTTTTGGATCCAACACGGATCCAGAAACAAATTCAAACATGCCGTGTGAATGGTCCCATACAGTGCATTGGGATTTCACTACAAATGGCCGAATCGGTGCAATCACTAATGAGTTGTGTTTACCTGGTAACATCTACTGAGTTTCAGTAAATAATGGATTGAAATTGAAAATCTGCAAAAAAAGTAACATTTTAAAATGTCATCTTCACATTACCTTAATTCCTGTAAAACACGTTCTAAATGCTGTTTTGTATACTTTAACCCCTTACCAACACAGGACATGCTGGTATCTTCTAATAAGGTTCTATGTAGCTCGATTACTCCACATTCAGATACATAGACAGCTGGGTCGACATGTATGAAAACTGTCAAGGTCTAAAACTCACTTTGTTGCCCATACAAACCAATCAGAGCGCCCCTTTAATTTCATATAGTGCTCTGAAAAATTAAAGGGGCGCTCTGATTGGTTGCTATGGGCAACAAAGTGAGTTTTAGACCTAGACAGTTTTCATACATGTGGCCCTTGGTGTCAGCTGCTAATTTCAGCTAACATGCTGGTAACAGCAGTGAGCAGAGCCAGCTCCATTCCCTGCTGTATGACCCCCTAAAGGCTGTGGTGATCAAGCCCCATAGTGGTCAAGTAAACTAGAGGGATCCGAAATTACAGTGGAAAAAAAAGTTTTTAAAACATATATATTAAAGGTTCAGATCAAATAAAAATAAGAAAAAGTTACACGTAATTAGTATCGCTGTGTCCGTAAAAGTTCAATCTATTAAAATACATCATGATTTTTCCCGTCCGCTGAACACTGTAGGAGAAAAAAAATTCCAAATGACAAAATTGTGTTTTTTGGTCATTTCATGTCCCCTTAAAATTTGAATAAAAGTGATCAAAAATGTCACATCTATCCCAAAATGGTACCAATAAAGAGTACACTTCAGCCCGCAAAAAATGCACCATCACTTAGTTTCATAGGTGTAAGTACAAAAAGTTATTGGTTACAGAAAATGGCACAGAGGCGCAGATTTGAAAAAATATAAATTGTTCGGATTTTTTTATGGCGCTATGACAAAACGAAAAATCTACATATTTGGTACTGCCAGAATCATATCAACCTGCAAAATATAGATATCATATAATTTATACCGAAGAGTGAACAGCATAAAAGCAAAACCCCTGCGAACATGGCACATGTACATTTTTTTTCCACGTTTCGCCGCACTTTAGAATATACTGGGTAACTGCAAAAAAATTCCATGGTACACCGTTAAAAAGTACATCTCGTCCCACAAAATAAAAGCCCTTAAATGTCTATGTAGATGGAAAATTATGGCTCTTGGAGGGCAAGGTGGAAAAAAACAGAGCCATATTACTATGGCTGACTGTCAGGAAGAGGTTAAGGAGCGCAGATTTTTTGATGGAGTCATTTATGGAGGTGAATAGCATACAGGTCAGTGCCATCTTTCCATTGGGAACGCTAGACAACTGTTTCTCTGGATACCTGGGTAGACACTGATTATTTAATGGTTTGTGTGTTCTTATGATGTGCAAACAGTTAAAAAACGGGAGCCATCAGCTCCCCGCCCTGCCAATTTGCAGGCTGCCTACAAGTCATCGGCAGGGTGTCCCAACATAGGTGGCATCATTATATGTATGTTAGAGGCATGGTTAGAGGTATGGCCTAGTGTAATTTCATGTATCTGGGTGGGGTCCATAGAGCACTGCTATGCCTGGGGGCCTATAATGCTGTTAAAATGGCCCTGATACAGGCGTCTCGGTGCCATGTCAGAATTGGGCTTCTCCCTAAAGAAATCTGTGTTGCGAATTTTCTTGAAAACTTGAAAAATTGCTATTGAATTTATAAGCCCCCTAATGTTGTATGAAAAAAAAAATTAAAACTTCATACCGACATAATGTAGACATATGGTGGATGCTAGTTATTAACTACTTTGTGAGGTATAATGATCTGACTTGCATGTACAAATTTTCAATCTTTGAAAATGCTAAAGTTTTCAAAATTTTATGACCTTTTGTTATCTTTCACAATTAAATAAGGATTATATTGACCAAAATGTATTTCTAACTTAAAACACAATGTAATAGTAAAGTGTGCTATGTAAAGTATATCCCAGTAACTACGGATTGTTTATGTACAGTATATCTCTCTCACCACAGATCAACTATGTGTATTCCTCTGTATTCCAAGTTTATTCAAGCATCATTAATTCTGGTCATAATACATTAGGCATCTTATATGGAGGTGGGGACGAGTTATTTTCAATTGGAACTTTTGACATGAGACCTCGAGTTTTCTCTGCTTCAAAGGATTGTCAGACCCTCATCTGTCCATCCACCCTTGGCAACCCCCAACACACATTACAATGGGTCAAACAAAGGCCACATATAATTAGATAATCCTTTTCCTTCCCCTTAACTCCTTCCGACATTGAAGTAACCCGTACATCCTAGCGGGAAGTGCGTTGTGGTATGCCCTGGAGATCGTGTGGGATTACAAATGAGCTCCGCATGAGACATGGGACCAGCAGTATATTACCAGCCTCATGCCGCATCACCCGCGGCTGGAGTGAACACTGGCCGCAGGTGGTTAACCCCTTAGCTGCGGCGATCTATTAAAATCATTGGAGCTAAGTCACAGACAGTAGAAGGGAGCTGTCTCCTACCAGACACCCCGGGAATGTAATAAACACTTCCCAGGCTGTCGGTGACATCACCATGCCCGCAATGCATTGTGGGCATCGTGATTGACCGTCGCTATGAAGACCAGTGTAGAGCATTTCTGCTCTGCACTGAACTCTATTTGCATGAGTGATTTGAAGATGACACATACAAGTCCCCTATGGGGAAAAGTGAAAAAATTAAAAGAAATGTTAAAAAAAGTTAAACACAGATAAAATAAAAAGACGTACACCACCCTTTTCCCCTTTACAAACGCCAATTGCCCCAAAAAAGATAATAAATAAATAAAATACAAATACTTGGTATTGCTGCGTGCGTAATGACCTACCCTATAAATATGTCATACTAATTAACCCGCACGGTGAACGTAGTTAAAAAAAAAAAAACAACATCAAAGAATTGCGATTTTTGTTCATCCCACACCACATAAAATGGAATAAAATGGGATCAAAAACTCATATAAACACCAAAGTTGTACCAAATAAAACGTCAGGTCATCCTGCAAAAAAAAAAAAACCTTAAACAGCTTTCAGAAGACAGCGAAGCATAAATATTGTTTTACACAATAAAAACACTTTTTTTTAAAGCACTTCAAAATAAAAAGAAACAATATAAACTGGGTATTGCCATAATCGTATCGAACCACAGATTAAAAGTAACTTATCAGGTATACTGCAAGGTGAGCGCTGTTAAAAATTAAAAACACTACTGGGCTTCACCCTGCCTTTCAAATAATGGTTTTAAAACCGATCAAAATGCTTTCTACTCCTAAAAATGTTAACAATAAAAGCGTCAACTGATCCTGCAAAAAACAAGCTCTACACAGCTCCATGCACAGAAAAATAAAAAAGTTATGGCTCTCAGACTGTGGCGATGCAAAAACGTGGTTTCCTTTTTGAATAAGTGTTTTATTGTGTAAAAGCAGCAAAACATAAAAAAATATACAAATTGGGTATTGCTAGCTTGTCATTTATACCACACGGTGATCGCTGTAAAAAATAAAAATAAAAAACACTACTAGGATTGCTGTGTTCTGTTCAAAACATCTCACAAAAACCTCAACAAACAGGGATCAAAGCAACATATGAACCCCATAATGGTACCAATAAAAACATCAACTCATTCCTCAAAAAACAAGCCCATAATCAACTCCGAATACAGAAAAATAAAAAAAAGGTTATGGTTGTCAGACTATGGCAAGATAAAAACACAATTTTTTATAGACATATTTCTATTGTAAGAGTAATAAAACATACAAAACTATATAAAATTTATATCATTGCAATTGTACCAAGCCACATAGTAAAGTTATCATGTCATTTATCCCGCACGGCAAACGCTGTAAAAATGTAGCCCCAAAAAACAATGGCGGAACTGCATTTCCCCCCCCCCTTTTTCATGGCCCAATGCTAAAAAAAACTATGGAACACCTGTGCGCCCAAAATGCACATTATACCCATAGATGAGATCTGTGAAGGGTGTCGAATCCAAAATATGGCAACTTCTGAAAGGTTTCATCTGCTCTGGTACTTTGGGGACTTTGCAAATGTAATATGACACCCACCAAAATCTGCGTTCCAAAAGACAAATAGCGCTCCCTTCCTTATACGCCCTGCCATGCACCCAAACAGGAGTTTACAATCACGTAAAAGGTATTGCTGAACTTGGAAAAAATTGCATAACAAAAAGGGGTGTAGTTTCTTAGATTAAGTCATTTATGGGGGCATCTAACATACAGGCCAATCATAGCCACGTCAGAACTGGGCTGGTCCCTAAAAAAATGTATATTGCAAATTTTCTTGAAAATGTGAAAATCACTACTAAATTTCTAAGCCCCCTAAAGTCATAAAAAAGACATTTAAAAAATGATGCCAACCTATTGTAAGGGTTCGGTGGATTCGCCGGACCACCACAAGCGATGGTAGTTAAGCCACACCAGGGAGCGGAGTCTAAGTTGCCCCTGGTATTCACCAGAGCCCGCCGCAAAGCGGGATGGACTTGCTGCGGCGTGAGGCTACCAGGTCGCTACCCCTGACGTGACTTGCTTGCGATGGCGGCCGGGGTACTGTGAGGCACAGAATCGGAATCTAAAAGCGCAGTCAGGGAAAGGCAGAAGGTCAGGACGGGCGGCAGAAGTTCGTGGTCAGAGACGGGCAGACGGTCAGGGCAGGCGGCAAACAGGCAAGTTTGGACATCTGTTTAGGGACAAACCACGTTTCATATATAAACGTGGTAAAACAATAGGCAACAGCCTTATACACTCTGATTTGCGCCCTACACAGATTTCCAGACAAAAAAATCCTTCGGACTAAACGTAATGGGACACATCCTTGTCTATCGTGCAACAACTGTTCCGCTATTATTAAAGGTTCAACAATTAAACATCCGCATCAGGGATATGATATACCATTAAAAGGATACTTTAGTTGCACTAGCAACAACGTAATCTACATGTTAAAATGTCCATGTAGCAAATGGTATATAGGACAGACCAGCCGCCCAGTGAGAATCAGGATAGGGGAACATAAAAGTGCTATTAGAAATTTTAAAAACAAAAAAGATAGCTCAGACGTACCCACAAAATTTGGTGAAACAACTGTAGCGAAACATTTCAATGAATACCAACATAATATCTGTGATTTACGTTGGTGTGTACTTGAACAAGTGAACATCTCAGATATATGCCAAAATAAAACTAGGTTACTACAGAGGGAGGCGTATTGGATTGCAACAATGGATTCAATTGCACCAAAGGGGTTAAATGAGTCTTTGAGTCTACGTTGCTATTTGTAACTTATGCACTATATAAAATATGCTCCTATACCTTTTTCATGTCCTCTAAGCTTGAGATATTTATATTGTTTTTAACAGTGATGTTAGTATATTGTTTTTAGTATAGATAACATGACATGCACACCTGTGTGATCATGGTTAGGGAATAAAGAGGATGACGTGCCTTTACAACGCATGCTTGAGAAAGGAAGGCGTGCCTTCCGAAACGTCGCGTCATTGCATGGCGGCACTGGGCTGCAACTCAGCATGATCGGCTCCTACTAGTCTACTATGGGACTATCACTCACCTCCTAAACAGGAGAAGCTATACAGCTAAGTACTGCCACGTTTTCATATGTTTTTCATTGCCTAAGGTGTTCGTCATAGAACTATGTCTTTTATGCACCAATTTATAAAAATGAAGTAAAGTTCAATGTTTTGTCCATACAGCCTATGTGTACGTTTTTGATTGATATAGGGGAGTCTAAGCAAGGTACTCCTAACGGCTGGGACTATAACGTGTGCACTGCTAATATACGGCATTGTTTGCAATTATTGGATAAAGTATTTTTCCTTGCTAGCCGTACGTGATATATTTTTTCACCATGTCTTTTGATGAGATCAATAATCTCACTGTGAACAGGGCTGAAATGTTCATGTTCACTGAAGCCGATAGATATGTGATTTTGCAGCAAGCTGAAGCGGCTGGTCTTTCCCTACATACGAATGAAAAGGAACCTGTAACTAATTATACCAAAAAACTGGAACAGCTGATGCGCAAAGAAACCAGTTTAACACTACATGCGTCGACTCTAACTGAGTATGTGAAAGCCCTAAGAATACCTAGAGGCCTGAGGAGCAATCTTCAACCTATTTTACTTAAAGAAGACCAAGAATATAGAGAAAAATGGACTGCCATATCCAACCGATATTCTTTGGATCTAATGCTCCTAACTATACGACACCTTCAGTTGGCAATGAAAAATACTAAAACAGAAATTGAAATTTGTGATAATGAATATAAATTGACTGTGGATATCAACCAATATGAAAAAACGCATAATGAATTAAACAGCAATGTGGAAAAGCTACGATCTCTACTACTACAGAATAAGTTGAAAAAATATGAAAGAGATACAAAAGACTATCAATTCAACAGAGTCTATAATTGGTCTGAAGATAGATTCAGTAAGCGACAACAACGAAAATTCACTAAGAGAAGTGACCAAACCTCTGAAATGTCAAGTAATACATCAGACAGCTCTTATGAAAAATCGCAGCGTGCGAACAAGACCCAACCTTTTTTAGAGATGTTGAGTTCACAAGACGAACCAAAAGAAAACACTCCAGTCCAGACCAGAACAGGAGGACGGGGTCGCCCTCCAGGAGCGTACAAAACGCAGAAGAAGAAGTAGAATCGTTAGCCATAAATATCTCCACACATACGTTGACAGCTGAACAAACCAAACTCCTAAACAAAGGACTGAATTATGTTCCTGTGAAACAAAATGATCTTTTTCAATTTCAAGTGGATTTCTACAAATTGTGTCGGTCAATTAGGCTTAAGATGTTCTATAATAAAGAAAATCAAGATAGTGTGGAATGTTCAAGACTATCAAGGCGTTTAAGTAAAAAAAGTCAGTTTGATCCATTGTTGCAAAACTCTACTTTGGAAGTATTTTCTCAATTGGTCATTAATGAAGTTACTAAAAAATGGAAGAATGCTCCGTACGTCCATGATAACCTTTCCCCTCCTGAGGCAAGAGCACTTCAGGAGTTGTCTCAAAATAAGGAGTTAATCATAAAAAAAGCCGATAAAGGGGGGGCAACAGTTATCATGGACCGGAATTTTTATGTAAACAAAGCGAATGAACATCTATTAGATGCTGAAGTGTATAGAAAATTAACCTATGATCCCACCATTGAAATTAAACAAGAAATTGATACATTGTTGGAGGAAGCACTTACTTCAGACATTATTGATCTAAACACAAAGAATTTATTAACAGTAACCCATCCTCGGGTTCCTATTATCTATTTTGTACCAAAGGTGCACAAGGACCTAACGTCGCCACCATGTAGACCCATCGTGTCTGGCATGGGCTCTCTTTTAGAGCCCCTGCAGTTTTACATAGATGGTTTTCTACAGAAACATATAAAAAAAGAACTTTCTTGTCTTACTGATACTACCCAATTTCTCAAAAAAAATTCAAACCGTGGAGTGTGATGACGTCACGTTCATGTGCACACTTGATATTAAGTCACTATATACAAACGTACCTTATGATTTGGGCGTACAGGCAGTCAGAGAAGCTCTAATGCATGATGTAACTTTAACCAATAGACACATAACCTTTTTGATGACGTTATTCGATTTGGTGCTGCTAAAAAACTATTTTCGATTTGGAAATGAATATTTTTTACAGATCCAAGGCTTATCTATGGGCTCGCCTGTCGCGCCTAGTGCAGCCAATCTTTTCATGATCAGGTTTGAAATTGATCATGTACATACTTCGGAATTTTCCACACATATAAAGTTGTGGCAGCGTTATGTCGATGACGTCATCTTAATGTGGACGGGGAATGAGAAACAACTAAATGAATTTGTGGGGTATCTCAATTCTCGACATCCATTGATTAAATTTAGCATAAATATTCAGAAGACTGAAATAGAATATTGGATGTTAAAATTATTAGGGACTCAAGTAGTAATACCTTACAAACAACGCTATATTCTAAACACACAGAACGCAATAACATTCTCCATCGATCAAGTTTTCATACCCCTTCAATATTTTATGGCATACCAAAAAGCCAAATGATAAGGGCACGTCGCATTTGTTCAGATATTGATATGTATGATTTAAAAATGCAGGAATTGGTTAACAAATTCGTGAAAAGAAGGTTACAATGAGAAAAAAAATTGGTACAGATAGGTTTAGAAATCAGAGCAAAAAATAGAGAAGAGTTTCTTAAAGGAAAGTAACGAATAATCAACAGCCTAGATTTAATTTCATTTCCACGTATGATAAGCATTCTAACATCATAAAAAATGCCATTAATCATAATTGGCACTTGCTACAATCTGACCCCAAGTTTGGACATCTATTTAGGGACAAACCACGTTTCATATATAAACGTGGTAAAACAATAGGCAACAGCCTTATACACTCTGATTTGCGCCCTACACAGATTTCCAGACAAAAAATCCTTCGGACTAAACGTAATGGGACACATCCTTGTCTATCGTGCAACAACTGTTCCGCTATTATTAAAGGTTCAACAATTAAACATCCGCATCAGGGATATGATATACCATTAAAAGGATACTTTAGTTGCACTAGCAACAACGTAATCTACATGTTAAAATGTCCATGTAGCAAATGGTATATAGGACAGACCAGCCGCCCAGTGAGAATCAGGATAGGGGAACATAAAAGTGATATTAGAAATTTTAAAAACAAAAAAGATATTTGGTGAAACAACTGTAGCGAAACATTTCAATGAATACCAACATAATATCTGTGATTTACGTTGGTGTGTACTTGAACAAGTGAACATCTCAGATATATGCCAAAATAAAACTAGGTTACTACAGAGGGAGGCGTATTGGATTGCAACAATGGATACAATTGCACCAAAGGGGTTAAGTGAGTCTTTGAGTCTACGTTGCTATTTGTAACTTATGCACTATATAAAATATGCTCCTATACCTTTTTCATGTCCTCTAAGCTTGAGATATTTATATTGTTTTTAACAGTGATGTTAGTATATTGTTTTTAGTATAGATAACATGACATGCACACCTGTGTAATCATGGTTAGTGAATAAAGAGGATGACGTGCCTTTACAACGCATGCTTGAGAAAGGAAGGCGTGCCTTCCGAAACGTCGCGTCATTGCATGGCGGCACTGGGCTGCAACTCAGCATGATCGGCTCCTACTAGTCTACTATGGGACTATCACTCACCTCCTAAACAGGAGAAGCTATACAGCTAAGTACTGCTCCGTTTTCATATGTTTTTCATTGCCTAAGGTGTTCGTCATAGAACTATGTCTTTTATGCACCAATTTATAAAAATGAAGTAAAGTTCAATGTTTTGTCCATACAGCCTATGTGTACGTTTTTGGCAAACAGGCAAGGTCAGGAAACGTAGCGGAATGGACTGGTACACGGTAAATCAGACAGGACTTCCACACTCAGAACTAGGCTAACGCACACCAACAGTCTGGCAGAGAGTGCTGGGGGCGTATTCCTTTTATAGGACCAGCAGCCAGCAATTGACCCAATTACCGGCGTACTGGCCCTTTAAATCTAGACCAGCCGTCGTGCGCGCGCGCGCCCTAGGGAGCGGGTACGCGCGCAGCGGCCGGGACAGGCAGGAGCAGCGTACACCTGAGCGTGGACGGGTAAGTGAGCAGGCTCAGGACCACGGGTGGCAGGGGGATGGTCGCGGGTAGCCGCGGCACCCGCGCCGGACCCCCTGCGGGCAGGGGGGGCGGCTGCGGGGGGCAACGGCACCCGCGCCAGTCCCCATGACACCTATAGTAGACATATGGTAGATGCTAGTTATAAACTATTTTGAGTGAAATAACTATCTGTCTTACATGCAAAAATTTTTGAAGTTTGAAAATGGTAAATTTTTCATGATACTTTTCACAAGTAAACAAGGACGTTTTGGACAGAAATTTCTTACTGACGTAAAGCACAGTGTGTCATGAGAAAACAGTTTTTGAATCACATCGATAGGTAAAAGTACCAAGAAGCTGTTCTCACATAAAGTGACATACGTCAGATTTCAAAAATGGGGCTCTGTCAGGAAACAGGTTTCAGGCCGGCCAGGCCTGTGACCATGGACCACTAGCCATCCTGGAATGCGTTACCAAGCGTATGCCTATTTTTTATGGACTTTATTATTCTACAATAAAGTTGTGTTACCTTTTATGCAGATGTAGTGCCAACATCTTTTTCTTTAAGCTTTCAAATAAAGTGATACATGTCAGATTTGAAAAATTGGACTCGGTCATAAAGGTCATAACTGGCTGTGGCAGTAAAGGGTTAAATGAATATTCAGCTTTCTTTCCTTGGGAACAAATGAGTTTCTGTTGCAGTATATTCACAAGACAACATTTCAGAAAATGTATCAAAGTACCCTGTTTACCTCATGATATTTTAATAAGATATACTCTACTTAAATATCTGTGGTGTTAACAGTTTCTATTTCACAAAATAGCCTTTCCCTCTCGCTAGGCCTTCAGCTTCAATTTTTTTATGACGTTAGTTTTTTTCATACTTGCAAAATAATAGTTCTGCAAATTTTCAAATAATATTCATTTCCACTATAGTTAGATAATGAGTTTAGCGTAGGGTGAAAAATCTCATAATTGCTCGGCAGCCTGGGACAAAATGGAGAGCTTTCTTCACAATATTATCTTCAATTTAAAAGCTCTCTGAACCATAAACATAAATCAGTATGTCAGGCAGTGGTGACAAATGGGAAGAATAATATTTTCTCATAGTATTAATATAAAAAGGTTGTAATACTGTAACTGCATGGCATACTGTAGCCATACAAATCAGTAACAAGCATATTTATGTATTTTCTATTAATGTATTTTTAGTTAGGCCTCGTTCACACGGCTTATTTCTCCGCGGATTGGCGCCGTACTCCGCGCCGGATTTGCGCTGCAGTACGGCGCCAATCTGTCGGAGTAATTACGGTAATCCACTGCTCTCATAGAGAACAGTGGATTCCGTCGCTCCTCCCCACTCGGCGAATCCGCCGCGGGGGGAGAAAGTGACATGAACATTATTTACGGCGCGTACGCACGGTGAATAATGCATTGTCTATGGGGCCAGTGAGCGGCGCCCCCGCCGCGCTCCAGCCCCGCCCCCGTCCCGCCCCTTATTCACGCTGGATTTGTGAGCGCACAAATCCGTCGGGAATAAGGCGTGTGAACACGGCCTTAGAGTAAATAGATAAAAGTATACAGAATTTGCTTTTTTTTCTAAATATGTAGCTGCACTATATTTTCCCAAAAACTTAACATGTCATAATTATCTTTTCATATGGTGATCAAAAAAAGGAATAAAGCTCACATGGCAGAAGCCAATTTTCCTAATTTTAGGATAAAAGTTTTTTCAACATTTTCACAGTTCAATTCATGGATGAAAAACTCACTTACCTGCCATAAGTTTTGAAATTATATTTTTAAAGGAAGGTATACAAGCCCCACTTAAGGTGTTTTAACAGTCATTAACAATATCTTGTTCCATAATTTTATGACTTACAGTAAAGAGTCTATTTCTTTGTATAAAAGTCTTATTTTCTCCCCATGTTATAAGTAAAGTCCATACCGACCTTTCATATATTTTAACATCGTTATTAGGTTACCCATTAGATTTCTATTTGAAGACTATATAACCCATAATTTGATCTTACTTACTATTATAGTTCACCCATTCTATTTATTATTTGGGTTGCTAGTTTTTCAACATGATCAAGCATTTTTTTAAATCTTTCTTGTGCAATAGTGTGCAAAACTGTACACATTGACTACTGATTTGTAGAGTGGTAGACCCAAGTCTTCATCTTGTGCCTCTTTTCATGTAGCTTATAATATTTTTTGCCTTGGTATTCACTGCCTGGCATCTGTTAACAGTTCAGATCACTGTCAACTGATATCCCCTAGCCCTCTTGTATGTGATGGTGGAATGTATTTTTGCCTACTATAAGTGTTCAGCCTTACATTTCATCAATATTAAAGCACATTTGCCACTTGGTCTTTTTTCTGCTAGCACCCTATACTTCTTATCCAAATGTTTTTGTAACTTTCAGGGCTTTTGCCATCATAGATATTGATGAGATGTCAATATTATATGCCATTAATGTCAGATAGGTGGTGGTCCCATGTCTTGGACCTGCTCATATCTTCAGAACAGGACCCTGAAACTCCAGTTCTGAATGAAGATGACACTGTGCAAGCGTGGCCCTTCTCAGTTCATTTCAATGGGAGTTTCAAGTGCACTTGAGAGGTTGCATTTGACTGTACTTGGAACTCCCATTTCCATGAATGGAAAAGGGCGCTCTTGCGCAGTCTCTTCTCTTTTCACATTGGGAGCCAGTTTTGGTGAGACCTGCACCTATCTGACATTGATGGCTTATCCTATCAATATGCTATCAATGTCTATGATGGCAAAACCGCTATAAAATTGCCCTCTTCTGTATTGATTTCATCTTTACAAATTTGTTTTACTTCAAAATCCCTCTTCAAGGTAAATAATAAATGCATTAAAAACACATGTACAAGCACCTTTAATGCCATATATTAATAATGTAATACTTGACTATTCATTATTATTGGCAACATAATTGACAAATGTAAAGACTAGTCATTGCTGGTGTTCTTTTTACTTACTTTCTAGTTTTTCTTTAGCCTTTCACTATGAAATAAAATGTCCTATAGATCTATTCAATCTATCTTCGAGTTGTTTTTCGCCTCTTGACAAATCTGCTATTTTTAAAATACATCCCTAGTCAGTATATAGAGTTCTTAATCATGAACTGCTGTGAAGAATTATCTTTGTTTACATGGCACCAACATATTCTGTAGCTTATTCCAACTTGAGAAATAACACACACGCGAGATGACGAGCCCACACAAATGAATAAACAATTAATCAAAATGAGTCCCTGTGCAAGAGCTTACAAACCACATGATATGAGAGCAGTGACACTATAGGTACATGATGCTAATTGTTTACAAAGGACCAGCCTTGTGTGCTGGCATGGGGAATATAAATTTAAACTGCAGAAACCTAAGAAAAAATTGGTCCCGTCTTATATACGTAACATGTCTTCTCTTTTGTTATTTGTTGCTCTCTTGATTGTAGAATCAAGATTTTTTTCAATGGTGTAAAATAGTTAATAGCTATTGAGGTTTTTGTTATAACTTTACATGTTAGAAAAATAAAGAACTGAACAAAATTAAACTGTAAAGTCACAGGTTTACTAATATCTCTGTACAATGAGAGATTAACTGCCAGGAAGAGCTGAAGAGGAGAGAACCCTCTATGTGGCCTGGTGGCAGGAAAAAAGCTGAGCTACCATGGACAACAAGAGTAGCTTTCAGACAGCAACTCCTTTTTCCAAAAACTGAAGACTGTATAAATGGCAGACTATAGACTGCTACTGCAAATACAGATGCTTAGGGAGCACAATCATATTTCCATTTTCGCTGCAGATGTACTTTACTATTTTCCTTTACTTACAGCATAAATTTACTAATGTAATATTGTTCACCTTGTTATTTATTTGGACATAATGTATTTGCAGAAATAATTGCTCTTTTAAATATTTAACTAATAAAGAATGTGTGTTCAATTAAACATTTTTTACATTCTAGCTGAATAACCAACCCAAGGAATCATAACATGATATAAAAACACATAACAGAGCATTAATAAAGGTAGACAAAAAAAAGCATAAAAATAAACGAGGTCATCTTAGTTCTTTCTTTAAATGAAATTATTAAGCTATCTCTCCTATACATTTGATAGCATACATCACAAAATTCATTTGGCAAGTTGTTAATGTGAGAGTCCTTACAACGGAAAGGTGGTTACGCTCATGTCATCATTTCTCTGTTCTGTGTTAATTGCATTGTCTTTATTTGAAACATTATTGCATTCACTGACACGTCACCATGTACAAATTAGTAAGTCAGCATTGTTTCAAATTAGCTTAGCCTGTTGCCTTACTGAATTACAAATGTGTTTAGTAATTCTAATAAATGGAATAAAGTCTGACAGCATTGTATGGCTGCCTACAATTCTAGCATCTAAATGTCCTTTTATATGTACAGTAAGATATTTGGTCACTCAATTATTTGAGGTTCACCGACTGTGATTTTATGTTTACTGGAGAGACAATAGCACCAGTCTGATTGTTTGCAGATAATACTTTTTGATGTGACAATCCACTTTCAGTGTGAATGCTTTGAATGCTGTGACTTTTATACTTGTAAAAAAAAAATTTCTATGATGGTATGTCACTAGGACATGCCATCCAACCGATGGAGATTGGAATGCCATCACTCCAGTTTATCACTACAACAATGGGACAGCAGCATTAAACGGGTGTTTCATCTCAGATATTTATGGCATATCGAGAGCATGTCACCTATCTTAAGAACAGGACTCTCAAAGTCTTCATGCAAAATGAAGAGAAAATTGCACTTGTGCATTTTTCTTCATTCTTTTCCATTACTCTCAATCTTCTTTGGGATTTCGGAGTAAAGGATATAAAAACAAAAAAGGGGGTTGCACTTACTACACTCAAAAAGGACAATGCTCCAAGCCAACATGAGACAAAGGGAGAAGGTTGTCTAGATCTAAACTGTACAATCTTGAATTCATATAAACAAATTCACGGTCTCACGGGGACTCGTTTTGGTATTATCCTTTTTCAATAGCGCTATGGAATAAAAATAATACCAAAACACATCAGTGTCTTGTTACTTGTCCTCAGCCGTGAGACTGTGAATTTGTTTTCCGAGTAAAGTGGTGTACTCAGGTGTATTTGGAACTCACACTGATGTGAATGGAGATTGCCAAGTTGTAAGGGTGACTTCCTCTCTGTTCTGCAGGGAGACTTTCAGGAGCCTATTCTCAATATAGGTGTAGGTCACAGAGATGGGACCTGCAGCTATTAGACATATATCAGACTGTATATATAAATATACCCCCCTCTCTCTCTACGTTTCTCACAGTTGAAACTAGAAGTTTCCACACACTATATAAAAAAAAGCATTTGCATTTTTTTCTCATTATGTGACATAAAATCCGAACAAACCTTACCTGTTTTAGGTCAACTAGGATTACCAAAATTATTTATATTTGCCAAATGCCAGAATAATGAGAGAGAGAGAATTTTTAAGGCATTTCTTTATTACTTTCTGCAACGTCAAAAGTTACATACATTTCATTTAGTTGGTTTTTGATAGCATTGCCCTCAAACTTTATGACTTGGGTCAAACGTTTTGGATATCCTTCCACAAGCTTCTCACAATAGTTGTAGAAAGTTTGGCTCATTCCTCCTCACAGAACTGCTGTAACTTGCTCGCACCTTCCTTTTCAGCTTTGCACATACATTTTCAATAGGATTAAGATCAGGGCTTTGTGATGGCCACTCCAAAATATTGACTTGGTTATCCTAAGCCACTTTGTAACCAGTGTGACAGTATGCTTTGGGTCATTGTCCATTTGGAAGACCCATTTCTGCCCAAGTTTTAACTTCCAGGCTGATGTTTTGAGATGTTGCTTCAGTATTGCCACATAATCTTCTTCCCTCATGATACCATCTATTTTGTGAAGTGCACCAGTCCCTCCTGCAGCAAAAAAACGCCCCATAACATGATGCTGCCTTACCCATGTTTCTCAGTTGGAATGGTGTTCTTAGGCTTCCAAGGTTCTCCCTTTTTCCTTCAAACACAATAATGGTAATTGTGGCCAAATATTTCAATTTTAGTTTCCTCAGACCACAGGACATGGCTCCAAAAACCTAGGTCTTTAATGTTTGAAAACATTTATCTGTCTTTTATATGTTTCTTTTGGAATAATGGTTTCTTTCCGGCAGAGTGGCCTTTCAGCCCATGTTGATACAGTACTTGTTTCACTGTGGATAATGACCCAGTCATACCAGATTACGCCAGATCTTCACAAGGTCTTTTGCTTTTGTTCTTGGATTGATATGCACATGTCAGACCAAAGCACGTTCATCTCTAAGACACAGACCCCGTCTCCTTCCTGAGTGGCATGATAGCTGGACATTCCCATCCTGTTTGTACTTGCGTATAATTGTTTGTACAGATGAACGAGGGATCTTCAGGTATCTGGAAATTGCACCATTCTAGAATCCAGACTTGGGCAAGTCCACAATTCTCTTCCTGATATCTTGGCTGATTTCTTTAGACTTTCCCAAGATGTTACACACAGATTCAGTCTGTTTCTGGTGTGCATAAAAACACATCCAAAGGTGTGTCTCTAATTAACTCACATGTTGCCCATAAACCTATCAGAAGCTTCCAAAGACACATCATCATATAGGCTGTCCCAAATTTTATAAAGGAATAGTAATCCTAGTGTATGTAAACTTTTGACTTTGCAGAAAGTAATAAAAATTCCTTTAAAAAATGCTCTCTCATTATTACTCATATGTAAATCATTTTGGTAATCCTAAAACTGGTAAGGTTTATTCTGATTTCATGTGCAGTAGTGAGAAAAACATGCATCTGTGTCTTTTTATATAACGTATGCAAACTTCTGGTTTCAATTGTATATTGTATATATATATGTAGCATTTGACCGAAGCTATAAAAGTGCAAGGTCAGAGACCACAGCCTGAATGTTTCTCATATCTACTGGCAATAAACATTAGCAAAATGACATCACATGGGTCATTTTAGTTCATCTTTATTGACTCCTTATCCCATTGTGCTGAAATTCAGCTGCCCAATCAATTTGCTTTGAACCACTGCCCATCTGTGATCTTAATTTTAAGTTACATTCTTTTTATGGAATATGTATGCATATCAAAGTCATTTTACAAAATGTCACATCTATTCATTTATGCAGAGAAAAAGTAATTTAGGCTCATTAAGTCATTGCGTCTATAGTTCTTTAGGTATGTGACAACCTTACAATTGCATTAATGTTGCATTGTACATTTCACAGTATATTGGATCATTCAACAATGTAATCCTAATATTTTGGGAGTTGAATGGGTTATATAAAAGCCTGCTGTTGATTAATGTACATTTTGTATGACTGCCAGCATTCTTTATTCCTTAATAATGATGACTAATTTTTCTTACAAGTGGGGTGCTAGAGACAGATATTCATCTCATAGATTGCTATACAAAACCTGACCAGTTGGGAGCTGTTTTTCTTTACAATTGCACAAACCACTTTAAGTTTTTACAATTAAAAATGCAACCTCATATAAAATAAAAAACAAATAAACAAAAGAACATTGTGTTGACCGACAAAATCCTGCTAAGCTTCTTATTTGAGGAATAGAAATAGTACGAAGGGTTGCAAAGATATCCAGTGAATACAATATCACCATTTCACATTAGGCAGCATGATAAGAAGCTTTGAAAAGAAAAACATGTATTCCCTTATGGTTTAAAACTTGAATTGACAACAACACATGAATTATGAAGAAAACTAAAGCTTTTGCTATGGCAGAATAGGCCTCCAAATGAAATGTAATTGATCACATCTGTCTTCTGCATTTTAAGACATGCTCATACAACAACTGGTTGATAAATATGAATATGATAGCTTGGCCCTCAGTTGCATTCAGTGTTACCTCTGTCACCCTCTTTTTTGTTTTGTTAATGAAAATCTTTCTACTACATATTGAATACATTTTAATGCTATCTTCTCTTAACATCGTTCTTTGGACAGATGGACAAAACTTTAGAAAAAGGTATTCTTATTGCTTAAATGTAACTGTGACGTGGGCATTTCCAGTACAGCGCCTTGCCTATAATGGAAAGAGGGATGAACAGAGCGCAGAATGCAGTTTGTTTCCAGCCTCTGTAAGTTAGTGACTTAGCCATAGTTTCTGAAATGCCTTCATACAGAAGAACAATGAGAAGGACAACCATGGAAATTAAATGTTGTGCAAGCTAACATAAGTGAGCTCACTTAAAATTCTGCTATATCAAAGGAAATATGTTTAAGGGGATTGCCCATGATTTTAGAAAAAAAATGGTCTGCAGGATTAAAAAATAAATAAAAATAAAACAAATAAACCTTAGTAGATCTGCGAAGCTGCTAGCATTTCAGCACTGTTGCTACATTTTTCTTAAATTACCTTCTCAACAGGAAACTGAATTATCAGTGCAAAATGAAATTAATCTTCATCGCCAAATGTTTTCCCTTATGATTTTATAGCCTGTCACCAAGAATGGACTAAAAGGACCCTGATCCTCAGTACTAAGTCTTGTGATATCCGAGTTTGCAGTTGGCAAACCCAGGTATGTGTATATTTTACAGGACCATATGACTTCAATAAGGCTTTCATACAAATTTGGTTGCTGTCATTTGGAAGACAACAATTAGAGATGGGCGAATCGATTCTAACGAAGTGGAATTCATTTAGAATTTCAGGAAAACTTCGGTTCTGAAAGAAGTCGAAGAATTGCAGTAATTTGCGGGAACGAAGCGTGTTTTAATTGATAAAATGGCCGCAAGCACATGGCGTTACATGGGGCAAAGAAGTCTGGGAGGAAGAAAGGAACATCCTCAATGATGTGCAGAGATGAAGCCAATCAGAGACCGGTGGGATTCTGTGACCTTACCGCACTATATAAGCCCGGACGCGACGCTGGCAGTTCAGACTCCTCTCTCTGTGCTATGCTTTAGCTGCTGCAATAGCTCTAGCTGAGATCTCACACAAAAAGAAATTTTTCCTGTAGCATAATTTATATCCAAAGGTTAATTAAGTGTGTTTGTGCTTTTGTAGTCAGTAAAATAAACGGTGTTTTTCAATGCCGAAGGAGAAATTTTTCTTGTAGCACAATTTATATCCGAAGTTTAATAAAGCATGTTTCTGCTTTTTTAGTCAGTTAAATACACGGCATTTTAACCTGCCACATACCAGTTAATTTTTGGCTGCTCATTTCTTTTGCGCAATTTATATCCAAGGGTTAATCAAGCGTGTTTGTGCTATTGTAGTCAGTAATAGAAATGGTGTTTTTTAACGCCAAAGGAGAAATTTTTCCTGTAGTTTAATTTATATCCGAAGGTTAATTACCGTATATACTCGAGTATAATCTGACCCGAGTATAATCCGAGGCACCTAATTTTGCCACAAAAAACGGGAAAGCTTATTGACTCGAGTATAAGCCTATGGTGGAAAACGCAGCAGCTACTGGTGAATTTTAAAAATAAAATTAGATACCAATAAAATTACATAGGCAGTTTAATGTCCCCCATAGGCAGGTATAGGCAGTTTAATGTCCCCCATAGGCAGATATAGGCTGGCATAGGCAGTTTAATGTCCTCCATAGGCAGGCAGGTTACAGGCAGTTTAATGTCCCCCATAGGCAGGTTATAGTCTGGTATAGGCAGCTATATGTCCCCGTAGGCAGGCTATAGGCAGGTATAGGTCGTTATAGGCAGCTATATGTCCCCATAGGCAGGCTATAGGCAGGTATAGGTCGTTATAGGCAGGTATAGGTCCCCCTAGGCAGGGTATAGGTAGGTATAGGTCCCCCTAGGCAGGGTATAGGCAGGTATAGGTCCCCCTAGGCAGGGTATAGGCAGGCTATAGAGAGGGTGTACGCAGGTATAGGTCCCCCTAGGCAGGCTATAGGCAGGGTATAGGCAGGTAGAGGTCCACTAGGTAGGCTATAGGCAAGTATAGGCAGGGTATAGGCAGGGGATAGACAGGTATAGGTCCTCCTAGGCAGGCTATAGGCAGGGTCTAGGCAGGTATAGGTCCCCTAGGCAGGCTATAGGCATGGTTTTAAAGCAAAAAAACCCCACTTACCTGGCTCCCCGCTGCTCCGTCTCCCGCGTGCTCCTCTGTCTTCTCGGCACAGGCGGGTGATGTCATCAGGCGGGGAAGAGATCACTGACAGCGCCTGGGCCACTGCAGGGCCCGGACGCTGTCAGCTGTACTCAGCCTTCAGTTATATGCGCTCCCTGAGGAGTCGCGTATAACTGAAGTGTCCCTGCCGGCGCATGGGCCATCGCAGCGCCCGAGCGCTGACAGTGACTCGAATATAAGCCGAGAGGGGATTTTTCAGCACATTTTTTGTGCGGAAAAACTCGGCTTATACTCGAGTATAGACGAGTATATACGGTAAGTGTTTTTCTGCTTTTGTAGTCAGTAAAATAAACGGTGTATTTTAACGGCAAAGACAAAATTTTTCCTGGTGATTCCTATAGCATAATTCATATCCGAAGGTTAATTAAGCATGTTTCTGCTTTTTTTAGTCAGTAAAATACACGGCATTTTAACACGCCACATACCAGTTAATTTTTGGCTGCTCATTTCTTTTGCGCAATTTATATCCAAGGGTTAATTAAGCGTGTTTGTGCTATTGTAGTCAGTAAAATAAACGGTGTTTTTCAACGCCAAAGAAGAAATTTTTCCTGTAGCATAATTTATATCCGAAGGTTAATTAAGCATGTTTCTGCTTTTGTAGTCAGTAAAATACATGGCGTTTTAACACGCCACATACCAATTAATTTTTTGCTGCTCATTTCTTTTGTGCAATTTATATCCAAGGGTTAATTAAGTGTGTTTGTGCTATTGTAGTCAGTAAAATAAATAGTGTTTTTCAACACCAAAGACGAAATTTTTCCTGGTGATTCCTGTAGCATAATTTACGGTATATCCGAAGTTAAATTAAGCGTGTTTCTGCTTTCGTAGTCAGTAAAATACACAGCGTTTTAACATGCAACATACCAGTTAATTTTTTGCTGCTCATTTCTTTTGTACAATTTATATCCATGGGTTACCCAAGCCTGTTAGTGAGTTCATTTGGAGTCAAATACAGGGTGTTTATTTATCATATACAGATATCTTCATTAAACAGAGTCTGTACATTTTTGAACAAACAGTATGTCAGACAGAGAAGTGGCAGGCTCTTCACATGTGAGTGGCAGTGGCACAAACATTCCTGGAGCAGGCACAGGTCGCAGCACAGTAAGGGGACGTCGCAGCATGGGTCACTCGGTGAGGAAGAAACTGCCGGTGTCATCTAGCAGCCATGTGCTGACCAGCAACCCAAGGGTTCTTGGTTGGTTGACTAGATCATCCACTTCCTCCCAGATGACATTTGACAACCCCAGCCAAGAGTCGGTGGGAACGTCAGACACAACCCTTAGTTGGCATGGCCCGGGAGCGGGTCAACGGCCCTCACCTGTCCTCAACCCACCTCTGTCCCATCCGGTTCCCTCAGCCAGACATCTACTATGTGGTCTGGGCTCAGCGCCACTATACAGCGAGGATGAACAATTTGAGGAGGACAGTCAGCAGCTACTTGGCAGCGAAGAAATGGGGCCAATATTCCCTGCTTTATGCAGTAGGCAGCAAAGTATGGATGTGGAGAGTGGCATGGGAGGTCATGTTGTGAGGGGTCAGCCTCTGCATACCAAGACTGTTGAGGAGGACAGCAGTGAAGATAAAACAATAATCGATGATGATGTAGCCGACCGCATCATCGTCAGGAGAAGAGGGCGTCAGCTTGCGCGTCAGGCAGCGGCGCAGCCAGAAAGTGGGTAGTGTGGCCGTGAGTCAGCAGGGTAGCAGACACAGGGGCTCAGCGAGGCAGCGGCGGTAGTAGTCACTCAATGCGGAGCATTGGCAGTAAAATCAGCTACTCGGTGGTGTGGCAGTTCTTTGCTAAGACACCGGAGAAGCTGAATATGGGTATATGTAGAATCTGTGGGCAGAAAGTGAAGTGTGGTCAGGGAGCTAATGTTGGCGTCAACACATGCAGCGTCACCATCCGGTGGTCTGGGAGAAACGTGGCTCAGATGTGGTGGTCCTTCCTGCCGCCGCAGCAGCGCCCAGTGGCACACATACCTTTGCAGCCAGTCAAGGCTCCACCCCCTTTGCAGAATGGAGCTGTTTCTCTTTGCCATCATCTCCCGGTCCAGATACTCCTGCTCCTCTCTACTCATGGCGCCAGCAGTCGTTCAGCGAGGCGATTGCAAAGAGACAACAGTATGCGTCCAACCATCCTAAGGTGCAGAAGCTGACTGTGCTCCTGTCCAAGTTGTTGGTACTGAAGTCCCTCCCTTTCCAAGTGGTGGACTCTGCACCATTCAGAGAATTAATGGCCTGTGCCAAGCCGAGGTGGAGAGTTCCAAGCCGTAATTTATTTTCCAAAAAGGCAGTGCCAGTCCTTCACAAATATGTAGAACAGAAGGTGGGCCAGTCCTTGAGCTTATCGGTTTGTTCCAGTGTGCCAGGCAGCGCAGACGTGTGGAGCTGTAGCTACGGTCAGGGCCAGTACATGTCCTTTACGGCCCACTGGGTGAATGTGCTTCCTGCCCAGCCACACCAACAACTTGGACAGGAGACGCCGCTTTCTCCTCCACGTTGTCAAACTGCCGCTCCTGTGCCAATGTCCGCCGCCTCCTCCTCCTCCACCACCACCACCACCATCTCAGCCTCCACAAGTGCTGCTCCATGATACCACATGTGTACGGCACAGCGGTGTCATGCAGTTCTACACCTGGCTTGCCTCGGCAAGCGAAGTCACACAGGGGAGGAACTGCTCCGCGTCATGTGGCAAGAAATCGATGTGTGGCTTTCTCCGCGCCAACTGCAAATCGGAACCATGGTGACGGACAATGGGAGGAACATGGTGTCCGCGCTGCACCGAGGAGGGATGGTCCATGCGCCCTGCATGGCGCACGTGTTCAATCTGGTTGTGCAAAGGTTCCTGAAGTCTTCCACCGATCTTCAGAAGATTCTTAAAATGGCCAGGACACTGTGCATGCACTTCATCCATTCCTACAAAGCCAGACACACCCTCCTCGAGTTGCAGCGGCAGAACGGCCTCCCCCAACACATGCGGTTATGCGATGTTTCCACCCATTGGAATTCCAGCCTGCACATGTTAGACCGATTGTATGAACAGAGAAAGGCCATTAACGATTTTTTGATGATCCAGGCGGACAGGAGTACTCCCCTGTGTAACTTTGATGTCAGCCAGTGGCAGCTCATGCGTGACACCTGCCGTTTGCTGAGGCCATTTGAGGAGGCCACGTTATTTGTCAGTCACCAGGACTACGGGATGAATAACGTCATTCCACTGCTTCATGTCCTGGAACAGATGCTGCAAAATTTATCTGTGCAGGGGACTGGAGACGTGGCAACTACATCTCGCGGCCACATGAGTCCGGTGGGGACTGAACTGGAGGAGGAGGACATTGGAGCACAAGCATTGTCTGGTGAAATGAGTGTTTTTTCTACCCAGGTGACAGGAGAGGAGGAGCAGGAGCAGCTGGAGGAGGTAGATGGAGATGAGGAAGACGAGGCAGATGACCCGCAAGCACCGTGGCAGTATACAGTGGAGATGGAGGCAGGGAGTCCCTCAGAGTCACTTGTGCAGATGGCCCGCAGCATGCTGATTTGCCTGGCTAGTGATAGCTGACTAGTCACCATCAGGCAGAGGGATGACTTCTGGCTCTCCACCCTATTGGACCCTCGCTACCGGTCCAAAATGGGAGCCTTTTTCCCAGCTGCTGAGAGGGAGGACAAACTCATAATATAGAGAAATCCTCCGTAGTCAGTTGGCCGCTGCCTATGTGCGGTATCGTCCCTCCTCTGACAGGTCTGACCAGGGGTTCTTCAGCGCTCAAGTACCACTGCTGCGGCTGCTGTGGGAAGGTGGGGGGTTAGGAGCAGTACCAGCTCCATCAGCAGCAACCTAAGTCAGGAGTCGCTGATGAGCAGCTTCCTTCACCCGCATAGTGAGGAGGGCACTCGCCAGCAGCAGCAGCAGGATCTGGAGCAGACCCTGAACCAACAGATGGTGGCCTACTTGGACAGCACTCTGCCACCCCAGGTAGAAGATCCGCTGGACTACTGGGCAGCCACACTGGATGTGTGGCGGCAACTTGCCGAGTCTGCAGTGGAGAATCTGTCCTGCCCGGCCAGTAGTGTGGCATCAGAGCGGGTGTTCAGTGCGGCGTGGGCCATCGTTACCCCACGGAGAACCCTCTTGTCCACTGGAAATGTGGAACTACTGACCTTTGTCAAGATGAATCAGGCGTGAATCGGCCAGGATCTCCACACACCAATGCCTTAGGCGTCAGACTACATCAGCCATGACGCCTCACCCAAACTGTGAAAAATGAGTCTGGGTTCAAACTACCTGCCTCAGCCACTGATGCCGCCACCCGCCTGATGCCACACATATGCTGCCAGTTTCTCCATCTGCCTACCACCATCTTTACCAGGGACTGGTATTGCCACCCACTTCCACACTCTGTCATTGTGCCACATTATGACCTCATGCTGCTGCTGTTGCTGGTACCGTGACCTCCGCACTGTGTCATTGTGCCACTCTGACCACATGCTGCTGGTGATGCTGCTGTAGTGACCTCCACACTATGTCATTGTGCCACTCTCTGACCTCTTTCTGTTGCTCCTGCCATCACCTCCACACTCTGTCATTGTGCTACTCTGAGGCCTACTCCTGTTTTTGCCACCTCTATAATTTTTCATTGTGCCTCTGTCTGACCTCATGCTGCTGCTGTGGCTGCTGCTGTGACCTACACACTGTCATTTTGCCACTCTCTGACTTCATGCTGCTGCTGTTGCTCCTGCCGTCAGCCCCACATGCTGTCATTGTGCCACTCTGTGGCCTACTCCTGTTTTTGCCACCTCCAGAATTTTTCATTGTGCCACTTTCTGACCTCATGCTGCTGCTGTGGCTGCTGCCGTGACCTACACACTGTGTCATTGTGCCACTCTCTGACCTTATGCTGCTGCTGTGGCTACTGCGGTCATCTCCACTGGAGGTCTCACTGGAACACCCTGTGGTTTCCTAATGCTGTTTCCACCCTCCACCATTCTATGACGTTGCCACTATGTTTGGTTTTCCCCTTCTTTTTACCTGTCAGAAGGAATGGGAAGGATCCAGGATTGTCTAGCCAAAAGCAGGAGTGGATACAGATACACCAGAAGACATGAAAATATCCCATTTACTGGTCTCTCTGTTATGGATCAACTCTTTTTGTTTTGGCCTTAACATACTGAAGGAATAATGTCCAATTGAAGCGGACCCTGACAGATGAAAGGAAGGGCAAAATGATCAGAGACGCAAAATTATTGCCGACACTCTCTCCACTCATTCGGGGGGGAGGCGGGCTCTACATGTACCAGCGTTTAACAGAACAGGTTCTGTCATATTCTGTGACGGTTTAAAGCTCTGGCCTCATTGTGTGACCCCTGTTGTGGCGTCCCCTTACTGTGCTGCGATCTGTGGCGGCTACGGTAATCTACTACTGTGTTCTTTGACGCTGTGGTAGAATGTAAGCCCTCAGCCTGTGTTTTTTTCCAGCTGGCGCTGCTGTGACTTTATCAGGCTGCATTCCCACTTAGTTTTTTTTGTCAGTTTTGCCCCCGTAAGTGCCCAGGGAATTTTAGAGTGAAGCGATTCTAAGAGCGGCGGCAGTTGTATGAAGACCAAACCAAGCTCCTACTGCATATTTAAGCATGGCACAATGTTCTACAGCACCCTACAGGCTCTGTGCAGCCAGGAAATAGCTGTTTTTTAACGTGATTCATCCAGAAGTAATTCGGGATGAAACGAATTTTGTCGGAAAATTCGGCGAAGTCGGCGAACCGAATTTTTTAGAAATTCGCCCATCTCTACCAACAACCAAAGAGAACCAAACTGCTAAATATTTGTTTAAGGATAGTGTATTTAAAGAGGGAAATAACCGATGTAGAGGATGAAACCGTTATTTGAAGCAATGATGTATTTTGTAAAAAATTAGCATTTTTGTTTTGATTCTTTTTAGTGAAGAAAGGACATTTTGAAAGCACTTGGCACACTTTTATACACATTCCTCACCTCCCACACCCCTGACAAAAGAAAAACTGCAAGAAACATAATGAATATGATTGCAACCCCACTAAATACGTTCTGACTGATTATTTCAGGAAGATGTAAACAAACACATGAAAAACTTGGAAAAGGGGGCAAGTTTTTCCGTTTTTTTTTGTTTTTTTTTAACAGAGGAAAGCCTTGCCTAAGATACACTGATGTTCAAAAGAGACTCAGACTTTTTAAAAGAATTGATGATTTTTTATCCTTTATTATAATGTTATGATTCTTATATGACATCCATTTTAATCGACTATACAAATTAATATACATTCATAAGTATTCGATAAAAAAAAATAAAAAATTAAATTTAGGTTTGAGTATATATATATATAATATAAATAAATATATATATTCACACATTTATATAATTATATATATATAATAAATCTAAATATATATAAAATATATACACACACACATTTATATAGATACACACACATTTATATACACACACACATTTATATATTATATAGTATATATATATAGTATATATATAATATATAAATAAAAAAATATATATATATATTGTAAATAAACCACAAGGGGCCGTGGTCGACAGCCGTTATGTCTCCATCGAGATGCCTGGCCCCTCTCGGTGTGGGTAAAAAGCCATAAAGTACTGGTTGTCAGCGGCATTCGGCCCATGACACACTTTCTTATTACTTTTAGAATAACTGCTAATCAGTTATTCGGGTGGGCTTTTTAACTGGATATAGCCCAAAAGAGCGGGGTGGGTTGGCTACTCCCATGTCCAAGTCTATGCCTATGGGTTTTTGTATCAGACCTATGTAAGCCTATCAGACAGGTTATCAGGGGTGTGCGCTCAGACCGGAGGTCTGACTGTGTGAGATTTGGACAGATCTTTCTGCATCCTTCTATAGTCAATCATCTCGGGATGGGAGTCCGCTAAAGGAAAGAACCCCCAAAGACTGATTTACACACGGACCGTGTGGCTGTTTTGGTGTTGTGCTGAAGGCCAGCTACATTGTTTTTCCTGTTGTGTTTACCTGCCTGGCAATAAACGCCATTATCAAGGAAGTCTCAGACTGTGTTTCCCTGTATTACCTTTGGGCTGATTCCCTACAATATATACACACACATACATACACGCAATATTCACAAGAAATTAGGTATTTGGATTTTGGTTGAAATTTCAGGATGAACATAATTTCTTGAATTTTTTTTTTTTTTAATTAACTAAATTAACTAACTAACTAAATATGACCATCTCTTAACTTTAGAATGCACATGTCGAACTGTTCAATGTTTCAGTACTTTTTGCACAACTTGCTGATCTCTAAAAAGGAGCTCAATGGCAGAATACACAACAGGTGTTTGATCCCCGAATCGCCCAATAAATTTAGGGGATCAATTCGAATTGGGATTTAAACTGTAGTGTATATTACATGGTAATTAGAGAAAATATTATTAAAAATAAATTGAGAAATTTTGGAAATGTATTTACTCAGCTGGAAACATTTTGTTCTGTTTATTAAAGCATATAAATGGTTGCAAAGTATGTAGTCCACCATGCCAGTGGCATTTCTGAAGTCTATTCTAACTATGAATTCAAAAACAGGGAAAATGTCTTTTTGAGGAAACATAGATTATCTGTAACAATGTAACAAAGGTAGGGACAAGATTAAAGAACTTGATTTCAGCTTTAGCAGTAGTCTCCTGGTCTCTAACAGTAGTTCCCAGTACTCAGATAAACCCAGGACTTAAAGGGGTTTTGCCACCATGTAATGTTGACGTGGGAACCTCCAAAATGGGTATTTAATCACTTTTCTAAATATAAGTGATTAAAAAAAGTGAAAACTCTGAGATCTAAGCATTTCTCAACCCCCCTATGGTTCCACAAAGCTTCCCCAAGTCACGACCCAGGAGCATGAAAGGACCGCGGCTGCTGACTCTACATCTAAACAGATGACAGGCAGAATGAATGGTCTTTTAAGCAACCGGTGTAGCAATATCTTTTCTATGTATACATAATAACTACTGTATAGTTATAGAGATCCCCTGCTTTATCTGATGAAGAAGCTTTCAATCTTGCTTTTTAGATAGGTGTCACTAATGTAAACAGATTCACAAGTTATAGTTTTTGATTATTTGAGTGAACATGTCACAGGACCGTTATGCAAGCTCTGTGCTCTCTGCTGTGGTGTCTTTGTGCGTCTGTGTCAGCCTGCGTGATTTTGTTCTACATTACATAACTTGCTTAGCAGAAAAGGTTTTCTCATGACAGTGCAGTGTATGGAGGCCATGTCCTTGCTGTATTGAATCCACTGTTGTACTGTTTATTAATTCACTTAAGTTTTGAGACGCTCCCTTTGGATTCCTCACTCCCCCCTCCCCGCTCCCTCTCTCCACTGCAGCTTCATGACTCAGTGTGATTTGTTGTCATCTTGCTCTCATATTGAACGGAGGTCAGTACTTGGTCTGGTGGCAAATCCCCTTTAAGCAGAGCAGAATGGTAGCCATACAAGTAGTCTCAGGGAACAATAAAATGAAGCATCTATTAAATACAAAACTAAAGTGTGAGTCACCATTAGATAAGGCAGGTGATGACAGACATGGATAAGGATAGCACCACCAATGAACACAGTTTGGATAAAAAGCAACAATTAACACCACTAACCAGTCTTTATCCCTGAATATATTCCTTAAGATATCTCTTATCTACAACTGAGACTGACACAAACAAGAGGACATTAAACCCGGAGACTGACCAACACAGCAAACAAACAATGGCAAAAGCTATGAAATACAGAAATACCAAGAATAAACAACTGACTAGGACTAACTTAGCAAGTCAAACAAATATATGAAAATATCCAATATTCTACCTAATGTGATAATGGTATACTTTGCAGATACCAGATACATCCTCTATAGAAATGACACACTCCTGACATTCATAATGCTTTTTGTGTGTTTTATAAATAAAATCCAAATTATACTCCATTGTCAATATAATTAAAATTTTATGCAAAGGAGCCCACTAATGTCTTGAGAGAAGAATGCAAATGAAATTTAACAAGAATCGAAGGCCCAGATGCTGAACCTGAACAAGATAAGTCCACTTAAGTCTACATTCTTCAAAACAGGTGCATTACAGATCCACCATTACCTTTTTTTTAACCCTTTCAATACCAAGAACGAGTAATAACTTTTTGCTATGCTTTGAATATTAGAGCTAGATCCTAGGTCTTGGTGTTATATTCAAGCTTCATATTCTAGTGCCATATTTGTGGAAAAATGATTTCAAGGATCTCCAAATTAAGTTTTTACTTCATATTATGTGTGTATAAGGGAAGATTGGTATGAAAGCTGAAAATTCCCTCTTTCTTTCCATTCCAGGAAGAAAGATTACAGCTTACTACTGTCATTTCTAAACCTCTGTTGACCCCAGCAAAACATACAGAAATGTTTTTCCATATTGCCACACCCTTTGGCAGCCAGATTTTTTGTACCCTCTGTCTTTGATTTCTACAGTTTCCTCAATTTCTAGTATTGAGGAGAAAAATATTTGTACTTATAATTATGCCCTGCACCTAATCAGGAAATTTGTCTAATTTGTTACTTGTTACTAATACTTGTTGGCATATATGAACTCTACACATCTAGTACTTTTACTTCATGCAAGTGTTGTAAATCGCACAGTCTGCTGCAGTCAAACTTTTAACCACAAACATTTGTATACCATGGGGCTCATTTTTTACACAATGTTTTAAGTGTTTTAGGCAGTTTCTAGACACATCTTGCCTGACAAAAGGGGCGTGGTTTAATGAAAAAGAGGCATGACAGGCTACAATACGATGGGCCCAAAAAATGCGCCAAAATTTTGGTGTAATTCATGACATGATGCAAACTAATGGAAGGTGTGAACTTAGACTAGACAGTCTGAACATGCACCAGATTTACAGTATCAACACTTTAATAAATGTTGTGCATTATAAGACTGTCTAGGGTAGATTTACACTAAATATTAGACAGTAGTGATAAATCTCCCTCAAATTGTTTTCACATTTCATGAAGTTGGCCATGACTGTTGGGTGGCAACTGTCTTCTTTCAGAAAATATATGGGTCCACTGGTATAATACGATTTTTTTTTCATTATTCATGTTTTATTTGCATTCATCATAAGTGGGAAATTTGTTCTGGCAGGGACAGATAAACTATTTCAGACTAAATACCAGTTGTCATGGGGGCTGGCGCGGGTGCGGTTGCGCCCCGAGGCCGCCCCCGTGCCCGCAGGGGGGGTCCGGCACGGGGGGCCGCGGCTACCCGCGACCATCCCCCTGCCACCCCAGGTCCCGGCGCCCAGCCACTTACCTCGCACGCTCCGGAGTACTCTTCCCCTGCCTGTCCCGGCCGCCGCGTGCGTACTCGCTCCCTAGGGCGCGTGCTGCGATGCTGGTCCCAATTAAGAGGCCAGTAAGCCGGTAATGGGGTCAATTGCCGCTGCTGGTTCTAATTTAAGGTTTACAGCCCCCCAGCACTCTCTGCCATTATGTTTGGTGTGCGTTAGTCCTAGTTCTGAGTGTTGGAAGTCCTGTCTGATTTACCGAGGTACCAGTCCGTTCCACTACGTTTCCTGACCTCGCCTGTTTGCCGCCTGCCCTGACCGTCTACCCGTCTCTGACCACGAACCTCTGCCGCCTGCCCTGACCTCCTGCGCCTTTGGATTACGATTCTGTATCTCACAGTACCCCGGCCACCATCGCAAGCAAGTCACGTCAGGGGTAGCGACCTGGTAGCCACATCCGCAGCAAGTCCAACCCCTTTGCCGGCGGGCTCTGGTGAAAACCGGGGGCTACTTAGACTCCCGCTCCCTTGGTGTTGCTTTAACTATCACGCTTGCGGTGGTCCAGCGAATCCACGAACCCCTTACACCCTTCAGCCCCGACCAAGATAATCTAATGATATACTGAGGTAAGGTGGGAGAGTACGAAAGAATGAATCATAAAATTGCCACTCTGTCCTACATGTCTTCAACAGCTACATTTCAACTTACATTTTGCATGGGATTTTCTTTTTTTTTCATGCAGTTTTTGGTGCTTTTTACCTGGTTTAGTAATGGTATCAAAGTTATAAGAGGAGATGCTCCATAATTGTTATCTCACAGGGAGCACAAGTAAAACAAACCTGCCAGGAGGTTCTTTTAAAAACTTTTCTTTTTGTTTTACCCTTATAACTCCTATGCAAATTATATATGTCTCCATGGAAACAAACATTATACACATTCTGTGTAATATAATCTTGCAGGCTCATACTTCTTCCATTTATCCCCTTATGTACTTTCGGTTGGGCAAATGAAAGGGAGTATGTCTGCGGGATCAGACGACAAAGAGTTTATTTGTAATTTTACAACAGGAGTCTGCACAGGCGTTGTAGAAAAGATGGTAGAAAATGTATACACCAAGAATAAAAATGCTTTATTTTTTTACTCTAAATACATTGAGCAGGTTAAAAGAAATTGGTTGTGAAAGTGCACATAGCCTTTAAGTATCTTCTAAAATAAGGAGTTAATAAAATAGGGAAAAGAAAATGATTTAATGATAAAATAATTGTAATTAAGTAAGAGTGACTTTTAATTTATGCATTTCATACTTCATTTAATAAAAAAAAATAATAGTCAAGCTACTTTATTTAAATAAAGCCATCCCATTATTATCAAAAGAGACAAAACCTTGTATCCTACGGTGTATTGGTAGGAGGTTGAAGATATTGGCAATGAAAAGCTGGCAGAAGGAATCTAATTGCATGCGTTTACCATGGAAGAACACAAGCTCTCTTCTAATTACTGGGTAGAAGTCAGAGCTCTCCGGTTGTAAACTCGTAACTGTCAATGATTAAAAGTTAGCCTTCTGACAGTTCATGCAGTCTCTGCTCCAAATGAAAATGCCCAGTGGAGAGCTTTTGAAATTCAAAAAGGATGTAAGATAATGGTGATAAGAATTACTACTTGTTCTACAAATTATTTAGCAGTGTTAAATCATGCAGGACTTGGTGTCAGGATGTCTCTTTGAAAGGCATCATATTCTTAGACATCCAATGGTAAACCTGTACATTTTTGTTTATTTAAATATCAACTTTTTTACTGCAAGGTTTAATAACTTAGTTTTCAATTTTGTCATACAAATGTATGGATGGGGTTCAGACAGCATTTTCATTTCCTACTGTGCGCTATTGTATTCTTACAAGAGCAATTACATTTACACAAACAGGTAGTATATTAGTATATGAGTAAGCATGATATTTGATATGTTTTGTCTAAATGGGGTTTCACTATTTAACTTTTGCAAATGGTGGTAAAATCATGAAACTTCTATATGTAAAGAGGGCCAGAGCTGGAGTGTGCCCAGTTATGCATTACTTTTAAATGTTCATTAGATTAATTTGTATACGATGTTGCTTATAAGAAAATGCCGTACAATGTAAAACTTGCACAGAGCTAGATGCTTTCATAAAATTTGTAAATTCTCCCTCACAGGATGTTGTGTATGTGGTGTATGCACTGTACATATGTTAATGTAGGTTATGAAACCTGGTGTGGCATATTGGATTTTTGTGGCTGGCAACAAAAAAGTAGGTCTTTTGGGATGACAACCACAGAAAGAGGTACAGGTTCTGCCATAGGGACCATATGGATGTTTGTGGTAATACAGATATGTTCTGCTACAACGAGTAGGAGGAACCTTTGGGATAGTAAGGCCTGTTAGTAAGTTGTAGGTCTGATTGGGACAGTCCTGGGAGCAATGGGGTCCATGAGGGTGAGAATTAATCCACCTTGCTGTAACAAGACTGAGATCGGGCAATTAGTCTTTGTGATACCGATACCTAGTGGTGCCAGTGCCGGGCAATATTTTGGTTTGTCAAACTACATGGAGGTCAGAGTTCTCAAAAGCCAAGTCTGGCTGAAGGAAGAAGATACAAGACAAATAGAGAAAACTGAGACACAGGTATGTACTATGTGAGGTAACACAGTGGAGAGAAGGGGTCATGATAAGATAACCAGACACTGAGACTAAATTTGGTTATTGACTACTGTTATATTCTTGGCAACATTGTATTACTGGTAATTTTTAAAACATGTGCCACCTAGTATGTAACTACTAAGCTTTATTCTTTATTTGCGACCTGAAAAACTGAAACTCCTGTGAGAGTGTCTGGACTGGTCATAGAAGGAGTATATATTTGCCCAAGATTCCTCATGTCTGTCAGGTAAAAAGCAGCCAGAGAATTAGTAGTATCAGAAATCTAAGATCTCTATGTGCAGGGGTTAAGTAAAACCCGTTATCAAGGGCTGGTTTGCTGGAGTGGGGAAAGCGAGGCTGGGCCCCCACGCCACCTGGACAGTTCGGGTCTTGGGCTGTCTAATTAAGCCTAGGTGTGTTCGCCTCATATAAGGCCAGAACTGCTGACACGCTCTCTCTCAGCCTGGGAACAGGTCATCTGCTAGGAACCTGTGGGAGCTCTTGCTTGTGGTATGGTCATGCTTTTATGTTATGGTGACCGGTGTTAGGCCAGCACTGGGATAGAGAGGAATCCTACTGTTTAGTTAGAGCTGGACAGGCATAGGATTTATTTTGTTTGTTTCATGTTTCTATGTACCACAAGCTGGCAATAAAACTGTCTGAGGCCAATTAAACAAACTTTTCTTGTTGTTTGGACTTTTGTGCCTGCTAACCTGTGTCCGTCTACCCAGGAGACGACCACCTCGCTACCTAATCCCTTACACTCCCAAGATTTACTTTGCTGCTGTAAAGGAAGGAAAGTTAAGTTAATTTGAACTATTTTTATTACATTGGCCATTTTTAAGACTATTTTTTTAAAAAGACCTAATTGTCTGTTATAGCCCATAAATCTATCATATTAACTTCCTTTACCCCAGCTGTTCAGTAAAAGGCATCTGGCTTCCCATGAATAACTATGTAAACACTGTGGGCGACATGTATGAATGGGGCTGTGCCAAAATTCTGGCCTCAAAAAGCTGTAGTAGACCAGTTCTATAGATGTGTGAACAGGCGTACTCCAAACTTTGGGGCGTTCTAGGGGCGTGTCGCACCACATTAGTAGAAGTAGACACATTTATAATTCTTTGACGCCAAAGCTTTGGCGAAGAACAGTTAAAACAGCCAGACCAAGTTAAAGGTGGTCTGCCTGAACTTGAGTTGTCGTATCGGCACTAGACTGCGCCTGTATGTATGAACTGCAGAAGAAAAGGTTCATACATTCTGGTGCAGTCTATACTACCTTAAAGTGATTTAGAACTGGTCTATCAGCGTCAGAATTCATACATGTCGTCCTGTATATCTGTAGTCTCTATTAACATAAACCTAAACTGTCCCTGGTTTGCATTCTCTTCTGTGCAGATGCGGCACAGTAACTGAAATTAGAGTGTCCAACAAAGTGATCACATGGGTAAATATGGTGACTGATATATCTTTTGTCCAATGAATGAAGAGATTATGTCTCTTCAGTCAATACTTTTTATAAACAGCTGATGTAAAGAATGAGGACCCTTGATATACTTGGGCCACAATAAACAATTCAGGGCCTTGTAGGAAATAATTTTACAAAGTTGCCAAGCTCCTTAAGGTGTTCATTGCACACAAAATTTTAGTAGCATATTTAAATGCTTAAATGTTTAATATTTTTTGGCATTATTCATACCTAGTGCATGCTGTGTTTAAGACATCAAAAGCACAGTATATGTGTACACCTAGCCACTGCATTTAGAAAAAAGAGACTACATTGTGCTCCCTTTAAAAAAAAAAAAAAAAAAAAAAGGTAAGTTTAAATATTCTGTGTGTCTTTTCTTAGAATTCTTCATTGTACACATATTGTGTTATTCATTCTTCCTAGAAATTCGTAGATAAATTCACATCTGGGTGATTCTTTGCACAGTTTGAGAAGCCCTATTAAATGGTCACACCCACAATTCATACATTTCCAAGTGGCATAATGTTGGAATGTCACATAGGTGAGTTCTAAGAAAAGATGCTCCGGAACTGTTCTTTTATAAGACAGTTATTTGCTAAAGCAAGCATGTCAGAAGAGGTGGCAAGCCTTCTTTGTAGTTCTCCTGTGGTGTGTAGGATATAGTTTATTAAGCATTTGCAGATACTTATTTCTTTTAAAAAGGAGAGAAAACAAACAAAAAAAAAACACACTACCTTACACTAAACGGATATACCTAACTTAACATTGTGTGAATACATAGTCCTATTACATCCAACTAAACACAGTTGTAGTTGATCACAACAGAATACATAAACTATACTAAGAGGCTCTTATCACAAATTTTTGTCAATTGTAATTCAAAGGTGGGATCCTGGCAGTTCTTTCAGGTTGTTCTGAACCAATTTTTAAAATAATAGCTGGTTTCAAGACACAGTGTGTATTAATATTAGTTATAGAGGATGCAGGGTATTTTAAAATGTACAATGTATATTATTATTATTATTATTATTATTAGAGGTTGCAGAGTGTGTATTATAATTAATTATAGAGCGCATAGTGTTAGTTATAGGAGGCATAGTGTGTGTTAGAATTATTAGTGTATAGGTTATGGTGTGTAGTATTGAAAATTAGAAGCTCTACGATGTGTGACACTAATTATAGGAGACACTATGCAATATTCATTATAGGTGGTACAGTGTATATTTTAATTATAGATAGCACAGTGTTCATTATTATTATTCAGAGGAGGCACAGTGTGTAATAATAATATTGGGACAGTGTATATTATAATTATAAGGTGCAAGTGTATTATTTTTTATTATTGAGGCACAGTGTATATTATTGTTGCTATTATTATTATTATTATTATTATTATTATTATTATTATTATTATTATTATGGCACAGTATATATTATTGTTGTGTTATTATTATTATCGCAGTGTATATAATAATTAGAGGTGTACACTATGTATTATTGTTACAAAGGCATAGTGTGTATTATTTATTATTATTAATATTATTGTGACAGTGTGTATTATAATTAAGTATAGAGGTTCAGTGCATATTATTATTCTTCTTCTTATTATTATTAATTATACTGGATGCAATGTGTATTTATAATTCATCATAATGCCACAGCAGTGTAAATTATTTTTAAAGGTAGTACAGTATGTATCATTAGTTATAGGCGGGCACTGAGGGGCACAGTGTGGCTATACTTTTTGCCAAGTTGGACAGTGTTGGTACCGGAAGTAGCATGTCCTAATATGGAGGGCAAGGATCTGTTGTATATTCTGCTTTGGTGTGATATAGCTAGAAGTTGTTGGAGTGCTTTGGACAAGATAGGGAAGTATAAGGATGACAGTGGAGAAAATGTCACCTGTATATCCATGAATGACACTGTGTATTCTGATTCTGACTACATCTGATCAGTCAATGAGTGGATTCTCTCAATGGATATGATCTTCAGCATTTTAGTTTATATAACAAAAGTTTTAAGCATTTTCTCATGATTGTTGTGGGTCATACTGAGGAGTATGGTTACAGCTAGAGATGGGCGAATGTCTCAAAAATTCGGTTCGCCGACTTCGTAGAATTTTCCGCCAAAATTTGTTTCGGTCTGAATTACTTCGGGACAAATCACGTTAAAAAACAGCTATTTCCTGGCTGAAGAGAGCCTGTAGGGTGCTGTAGAACATTGTACCATGCTTAAATATGCAGGGGGAGCTTGGTTTGGTGTTCATACAATGCTGTATTTTAGTATGACACGCACATGACTGCCGCCGCTAATAGAATCGCTTCACTCTAAAATTCCCTGGGCACTTACGGGGGCAAAACTGACCAAAAAACTGAAGTGGGAATGCAGCCTGATAAAGTCATGGCAGCGCCAGCTCGAAAAAAACAAGCTGCGGGCTAAGATCCTACCATAGCATCAAAGAACACAGTAGTAGCTTACTGGAGCCGCCAGAGCTTTAAACCGTCACAGAATATGACAGAACCTGTTCTGTTAAACGCTGATACATGTAGAGGCCCCCCGAATGAGTGGAGAGGGTGTCGGCAGTAATTTTGCGTTGACGTCTCTGATCATTTTGCCCTTCCTTTCATCAGTCAGTGTCCACTTTAAATCGGTCAATAATCCATCAGTATTGCTAAGGCCAAAAACAAACAGGAGTTGATCCAAAACAGAGATGACCAATAAATGGGATATTTGCATGTCTTCTGTGTTCTGTATCCACTCCTGCTTGGCTAGACAATCCTGATCCTTCCCATTCCTTCTGACAGGTGAAAAGAATGGGAAAACTAAACATAGTGGCAACGTCATAGATTGGTGAAGTGTGGAAACAGCATTAGGAAACCATAGGGTGTTCCATTGAGACAGAGGTAACTTGGCAGCATCATGTGTAGGCCTAAGATTAGCACAATCATAATTTCTGGAGGTGGCAGCAACATCAGGAGCCCACAAAGTGTGGAGATGATGTCATAAACAGCAGCAGCAGCAGCATGAGGTCAGAGTGGCACAATTACTAATTTTGGAGGTGGCAAAAACAGGAGTAGGCCACAGAGTGGCACAATGACAGTGTGGAGGTCACGGCAGCAGCCACAGCAGCAGCATGAGGTCAGACAGTGGCACAATGACAGAGTGTGGAGGTCATGGCAGCAGCCACAGCAGCAGCATGAGGTCAGACAGTGGCACAATGACATTCTGGAGGTGGCAAAAACAGTAGTATGCCACAGAGTGGCACAATGACAGTGTGGAGGTCACGGCAGCAGCCACAGCAGCAGCATGAGTTCAGACAGTCCCTGGTAAAGATGGTGGTAAGGCAGATGGAGAAACTGGCAGCAGATGTGTGGCATCAGGTGGGTGGCGGCATCAGAATAGTGGCTGAGGCAGGTAGTTTGAACCCAGACTCATTTCTCAAAGTTTTGGTGAGGCGTCATGGCTGATGTAATGTGATGCCTAAGGCACTGCAGTCACGTGTGACCTATGGTCACGGGTGGCCCTGCTCAAAGTGCCCGTTCTAAGTGTGTGAATTAATCCAGAATTTGACCAGGATTGAACAAGGATTGCGAGGTAACAGCTACTTCATCTTTTCCATTTACAACTTTCTAAACTGTCTGGCACTATGCTTTTCCTTCCCACCATTATCTCTATCTCCACTTTCCTTGAAACAACTGCATATCCCCACACACCCTCGCTGGGCAATGAGCTCTACATCTCTCCACGCATTCTACCTTCTCACCTGTCTGCTGCCACCAACCTCTTCCCCACTGTTAATGCCCTCCGCACCAAACAAACCCGGCTTAACCATTGTCTTTCCTACTCCCACCTGCTCACCCTCTCTCTACTGCTCCTGGCTGCCGGGGACATATCCCCTAACCCAGGACCCCCCCAGCGCATTCCCACCATTGTCTCTCCCTCTTCTAACCGATGCACCACTACTAATTCTGTTAACCCCATCAACCTGAAGCACATCCCTCTGACCCCTGCTCCCCCTATCCCTCTCCTTGGAGCTCTCTGGAACGCACGGTCTGTATGTAATAAACTTTCCTACATACATGACTTATTTATCTCAAGAAATTTACTCTTCCTTGGTCTGACTGAAACATGGCTGACCCCCTCTGACACAGTCTCCCCTGCTGCTCTCTCCTTTGGCGGCCTCCAACTTACCCATACCCCTCGCCCTGGTAACAAGCATGGCGGAGGTGTTGGCCTCCTCCTGTCTGACACTTGTTCCTTTGTCCCCTCTTCACCTCTGCCTTCCCTTACACTCTCCTCATTTGAGGTGCACTCTGTCCGCATCTATGCCCCTTCCAACCTTCAAGTGGCTGTTGTCTACCGACCACCAGGCCCTGTCACCGCCTTCCTTGACCACTTTGCTTCCTGGCTCATCCATTTTCTATCCAGTGACGTTCCGACTATTATCATGGGAGATTCAATATCCCAATTGACCACCCCCACTTGCTTCTAACAAACTCCTTGCACTCTGTTCTTCCTTTGATCTCTCCCAGTGGACCTCTGGAGCCACTCACAAAGATGGACACACACTGGACCTCATCTTCACCCGCCTCTGCCCTCTATCTGACTTCTCAAACTCACCCAACCCCTTATCTGACCACAATCTGCTCACCTTCTCCACCATCTCCACCCCCCCAGCTCCTCCTGTCCCACATCTAGTGCACCCCCGCAGGAACTTACAAAACCTCAACCCTCACACTCTCTCTGATTCTCTTACACCTCTTTCTACCATATCCTCATTTAGTGACCCAGTCTGTGCCACCACTTTCTACAACCACACAATCCCCACCAATCCTTGACTCAGTCGCTCCCCTCACACACAACAAAACCCCGCAAAATCAACAGACAACCCTGGCACACACACTCCACTAAACAGCTGAGGCGAGCTTCCAGAATTGCAGAACGCCGCTGGAAGAAAACTCGCTCCACCGACGACCTTGCCTCATACAAACAATCACTACATACATTTAAATCTGCACTCACCCTAGCCAAACAGGATTACTTCTCCAATCTCATATCCTCTCTGTCTCATAACCCAGGCAACTTTTAAAACACCTTTAACTCTCTCCTCCGCCCGCCAGCACCTCCTCCACCCTCTCTCCTTTCAGCAGACGACTTTGCGATTCACTTCCTACACAAGTTTAAACCCCTTATCAGAGAAAGCTTCAGCCCCCAGTCCCAGCGCCTTCCCTATATCTGCACAATGCTCTTCCCCTTAACTTGTTTTCCCACTCTTACACATGATGATCTTTCCTCTCTACTGTCCAAATCCAAAACCCCACCACCTGTAATCTTGACCCACTGCCATCACACCTTATCCCAGACCTTAGTGCCACATCATCCCAGCCCTCACCCATCTTTTCAACTTATCGCTCACATCTGGCATCTTCCCTTCCTCCTTTAAACATGCTACTGTCACTCCCATCCTTAAAAACCATCCCTTGATCTCTCCTCTCTGTCCAACTATCGCCCCATCTCACTGCTCCCTTTTGCCTCCAAACTCCTCGAGCAGCACGTCTATCTTCAGCTGTCCTCACACATCTCCTCCAACTCTCTTGACCCACTACAATCTGGTTTCTGACCCAACCACTCTACCGAAACCGCCCTAACCAAAGTCACCAATGACCTAGCAACTGCCAAAGCCTCACGCCAGTACTCTGTCCTTCTCCTTCTAGACTTGTCCTCTGCCTTTGACACTGTCGACCATTACATCCTGCTACAAATCCTCTCCTACCTCGGCATCACGGAATTGGCTCTTTCCTGGATCTCCGCGTACCTTTCTGATCGGACATTCAACGTCTCTCATTCTCGCTCCACCTCATCCCCCCGGCCTCTCTTTGTTGGTGTCCCCCAGGGTCAGTCCTGGGTCCTTTACTCTTTTTCTACTAACCCTTGGTCTGGGTCAACTCATAGCTTCACATGGCTTTCATTACCACCTGTAATGCTGATGACACCCAGCTTTATATCTCCGGCCCAGATGTCACCTCTCTTCTCTCCAGGATCCCAGACTGTCTATCGTCCATTTCCTCCTTCTTCTCCTCCCTCTCCTAAAACTAAATGTGGAGAAAACAGAATTCATCATCTTTCCGCCGTCCCCTCCATCCCTCCACCTGATCTTTCTATCACTGTCAATGGCGCACACTCTCGCCTGTTCCGCAAGTCCGCCCGCCTTGGGTAATCCTCGACTCCGCTCTATCCTTCAAACCACACATCCAAACCCTCACCTCTGCCTGCCGCTTTCCACCTGAAAAATATCTCTTGCATCCGTTCATTCCTCAACTTCGACACACAAAAATGCTCGTTCATGCCCTTGTCATCTCCGCCTTGACTACTGCAACATCCTCTGTGGCCTCCCATCTAGCACTCTCGCTCCCCTCCAAACCATCCTTAACTCTGCTGCCCGTCTTATCCACCTCTCTCCTCGCTACTCCTCTGCCTCTCCCCTCTGTCAATCCCTTCACTGGCTACCAATAGCTCAGCGAATTCATTTCAAGGTGCTAACCATGACCTACAAGGCTCTCCATAACCTCTCCCCTCCATACATCTCTGCCCAAATCTCCAGATATCTCCCCTCACGCAATCTCCGCTCCTCACAGGACCTTCTTGTCTGTTCTCGTCTTATCAGCTCCTCACATAACTGTCTCCAAGACTTCTCTCGTGCTTCCCCCACACTCTGGAATGCACTGCCCAACACATCAGTACTCTCTGCCACTCTCACCAGCTTCAAAAGCAACCTGAAAACCCATTTCTTCAGGATTGCCTATAACCTACAATAACCCTGCTGCCACTGTACTACCCCACAAACATGTCTGCCCCTCTCCTCCTGTCTCTTCCCTCCTCCTTGTAGATTGTAAGCCTTTGCGGGCAGGGTCCTCTCTCCCTCTGTACCAGTTATACGTCATTCATTGTCATTATTGTACTCACTTGACATATCATGTATGTGACCCCCCCCCCCTCAAATGTAAAAGCGCCATGGAATCAATGGCGGGTTAAAATAAATGTTAATAATAATAATAAGGCATTGGTGTGTGGAAATCCTGGCCGATCCACGCCTGATTCCTCTTGACAAAGGTCAGTCGTTCCACATTTACCATGGTCAAGCGGGTTCTCCTTGGGGTAACGATGGCCCCCGCCGCACTGAACACTGGCTCTGATGCCACACTACTGGCCGTGCAGGACAACTTCTCCACTGCAAACTCGGCAAGTTGCGGCCACAGATCCAGTTGGGCTGCCCAGTAGTCCAGCGGATCTTCTAACTGGGGTGGCAGAGTGCTGTCCAAGTAGGCCACCACCTGTTGGTTCAGGGTCTGCTCCAGATCCTGCTGCTGCTGCTACTGGCGAGTACCACTGCTCATCAGCGACTCCAGACTTAGGTTGCTGCTGATGGAGCTGGTACTGCTCCTACCCCCCCCACCTTCCCACAGCAGCCATGGCAGTGGTACATTAGCGCTGAGGAACCCCCCGGTCAGACCTGTTAGAGGAGGGACGATACCGCACATAGGCAGCGGCCAACTGACTACGGAGGATTTCTCTATAGTATTTGAGTTTGTCCTTCCTCTCAGCAGCTGGGAAAAAGGCTCCCATTTTGGACCGATAGCGAGGGTCCAATATGGTGGAGAGCCAGAAGTCATCCCTCTGCCGGATGGTGACTATTCGGCTGTCACTAGCCAGGCAAATCAGCATGCTGCGGGCCATCTGCACAAGTGACTCATAGGGACTCCCTGCCTCCATCTCCAATGTCTACTGCCACGGTGTTTGCGGGTCATCTGCCTCATCTTCCTCATCTCCATCTACCTCCTCCAGCTGCTCCTGCTCCTTCTCTCCTGTCACCTGGGGAGAAAAACTCATTTCACCAGACAATGCTTGTGCTCTAGAGATGGACGAATCGATTCTAACGAAGTGGAATTCGTTTAGAATTTCAGGAAACTTCGGCTCTGAACGAAATCGAAGTTTGGGGACTTCGGGTGAACGAAGTGTGCTTTTGATTGATAAAATGGCTGCGAGCACATGGCGCTACATGGGGCAAAGCACTCTGGGAGGAAGAAGGGCATAGCCTGCATGACATGTGCAGAGATGAAGCCAATCAGAGACCGGCGGGATTCTGTGACGTCACCGCACTATATAAGTCCGGGCGCGACGCTGGGAGCTCATACCGCTCTCACTGTACTGATCAGGGAAGGTGCTGCCGCGGCTGATTGTTACTGAAGAACTGATTTTATACAGCGATTATTGTGGGGTGTCTCAGCTTGTCTCAGAGACTGCTTCTCTTAATGTTCTATTTCTGATTTTTGGTGTATTGGATCTGAAGTCCAGTTGTTAATGCTATCTGCTCACAGCACATTGAATATCCAAGGGGCATCTAAGCCAGTTCCTGTTGTATTCATTTAAAGAAACAGCGTTTTTATAATACAAATACCACTTCATTTTTGGCTGCTCAATTCTTTTGCGCAATTTACATCCAGGGGTTAATTAAGCGTTGTTCTGCTGCTGTTGTGACTCCAAGAAACCGTCTTTTTCACCCGCCAAAAAATAAAATTTTCCTGTAGCATAATTCACAAGCGAAGGTTAATTACAATTTTTTCTCTTGTTGTGTAGCGTAGAAAACACGCAATTGTAACACGCTACAAAGTTTAGTAGTTTCCTGCTGCTCAATTCTTTTGCGCATTTACATCCAGGGGTTTAAATTAAGCGTTGTTCTTGCTGTTGTACTCAGTAAAAGAACTTTGTTTTTCACCGCCACAAAAGAAATTCTGTAGCATAATTCATATCGAAGGTTTAATTAAGCTGTTTGTGCTTTTGTATTCAGTAAAATACACAGGTTTTTAAACGGCACATACAAGTCAATTTTTCCTGCCCATTTGTGGAGCGCAATTTATATCCAAGGGTTACCAAGCTCTTTAGTGGGTTCATTTGGCATTTTCAAATACAGGGTGTGTATTATCATATACAGATATCTTCATCAAACAGTGTCTGTACATTTAAGAACAAACAGTAAGTCAGACAGAGAGGAGGCAGGCTCATCACCTGCGAGTGGCAGAGGCACCAACAAACCTGAAGCAGGTCGCAGCACAGCAAGGGGACGTCGCAGCAGGGGTCACTCGGTGAGGCCACAACTGCCGCTGTCATCTAGCGGCCGTGTACTGACTAGCAACCCAATGGTTTTTGATTGGTTGACTAGGTCATCCACTTCCTCCCAGATGACATCTGACAACCCCAGCCAAGAGTCGGTGGAAACGTCAGACACAACTCTTAGTTGGCATGGCCCGGGAGCGGGACAGCGGCCCTCACCTGTCCTCAACCCGCCTCTGTCCCATCCGTTTCCCTCAGCCAGAGTTCTTCTATGTGGTCTGGGCTCAGCGCCAATATATAGCGAGGATGAACAATTTGAGGAGGGCAGTCAGCAGCTACTTGGCAGCAAATAAATGGGGCCAATATCCCCAGCTTCTTGCAGTGGTGCGCAAAGTATAGATGTTGAGAGTGGCAAAGGGAGGTCATGTTATGAGGGGTCAGCCTCTGCATACCAAGACCGGTGATGAGGACAGCAGTGACGATGAAACACAAATAGATGATGATGTAGCCGACCGCACTTGGGAGCCGGGTAAGGGCTTCATCATCGTCAGGAGAAGAGGGCGTCGGCTTGCGCGTCAGGCAGCGGCGCAGCCAAACACGTGGGTCAGGTGGCCGTGAGTCAGCAGGATAGCAGCAGTGTGAGGTCGGGAGCCAAGCGGCCACGGGGTAAAAAACCCGCTTCGCAGGTCCAATAAAGTAGCGGGCACAGGGCTCAGCGAGGCAGCGGTGGCAGTAGTCACTCAGTGTGGAGCGTTGGTGGTAAAATCCGATACTCAGCGGTGTGGCAGTTCTTTGCTAAGACACCGGAGGAGCCGAATATGGGTATATGTAGAATCTGTAAGCAGTAAGTGAAGCGTGGCCAGGGAGCTAACGTTGGCACCACGGCCCTGCGTCAAACACATGCAGCATCACCATCCGGTGGCCTGGGAGAAACGTGGCTCAGATGTGGTGGTCCATCCTGCCGCCGCAGCAACAGCAGCAGCGCCCAGTGGCACGCATGCCATTGCAGCCAGTCAAGGCTCCACCACCTCTGCAGAAGGGAGCTGTTTCTCTTTGACATCATCTCCTGGACCAGATGATCCTGCTCCTCGCTACTCTTGGCGCCAGCAGTCGTTCAGCGAGGCGATTACAAAGAGACAACAGTATGCGTCCAACCATCTTAAGGTGCATCAGCTGACCGTGCTCCTGTCCAAGTTGTTGGTACTGCAGTCCCCCCCTTTTCCCCAAATGGTGGGCCCTCTGCACCATTAAGAGAAAAAAATGGCTTGTCCCCGGGCCGAAAAGGAGAGTTCCAACCCATAATTTTTTTTCCCAAAACGGAAAGTAAAAACCCATTTTATAAAATGTAGAACAGAAGGTGGGCCGTCCTTAAGCTTATCGGTTTTTTCCCAAGGTGCAGGGGCCACCCGGGGGAATTTCTGGGCTGAAAATACGGTCAGGGCCGTAAAAGTCCTTTTGGGCCCCCCTGGGTAAATGGTTTTCCGGCCCAGGCACACCAACAATTTGGGGGACAGGAGACGCCGCTTTCCCCTTCCAACGTTTTTCAAACTGTGTCCTGCGCCAATTTTGCCTTCTCCCTCCCCCCAAAACCCAACCCCATCTCAGCCCCCACAAAGTGCTGTTCCCCATCTTACCCAATGTGTAGGGCACACCCGGTTTTCACCCCAAGTTCTACCCTGGTTCCCTCGGGGGAACGAAGTCACACAGGGGGGAAAATGCCCCGGTTTAATGCAGCAAAAAATTCGTTTGTGTGGCTTTCTCCGCCCCAAAACTCAAATGGGAAAACCATGTTGACGGACAATGGGGGAACTTTGGTTTGCCCCGCGTTTGCCCCGAGGGGGAAATGGTCCATGGGGCCCGGTTTGGCGCACGTGTTAATTGGGTTGTGAAAAAGGTTTTTGAAGTCTTTCCAAACCGATTTTTCCAGAAGTTTCCTTTTAAAAAAAAAATTGGCCAGGAAACTTTGCATGCACTTTACCCAATTCGTAAAAGCCAGGAACACCCTCCTCGAGTTGCAGGGGCCCCCAGAACGGCCCCCCCCCAACACACCCCGATAAGCAAATTTTTCCCACCCGGAAATTTTTCCCCCATGATGCTTGAGAAAGGAAGGGTCCCTTCCGAAACGTCGCGTCATCAGGCGGCACTGGGCTGAACTCACAGATCGGCCTACTAGTCTACTATGGGACTATCACCACCCCCTAAACAGGAAAGCTATACAGAAAGTACGCCCCCCTTTTTTCAATTTTTTTTTCATTGCCTAAGGTTTTTCGTCTAGAACTATTTCTTTTATGCACCAATTTTTATAAAAATGAAGAAAGTTAATGTTTTTGTCCATCTTTGGGGTGTAGTTTTTTGACTATCCTGTTTTTGCCACCCCCAAGAATGTCTTGGGCCACTGTCGACCTCATGCTGCCGCCGGGCCCTCCACATTTTGGCATTGTTCCACCTGTCCTACTCCTGTTTTTCCACCTCCAAATGTTATTGTGCCACGTTGACCTCAGGGCTGCTCTGTGGCTGCGCCGGCCCTAAACACCACTGTGTCCACTGTCTGCCATGCTGCCGTGGTGCTGCCGGGGACCTAACACTGTGTCATTGTGCCACGTCGACCTATGCTCGCTGTGCTGCGCTTGACCAAACCACTGTGTCATTGTGAACGGTCTGACCTCAGCTGCTGTTTCCGTGACCTACACACTGTGTCATTGGGGGGCCACTGTCTGACCCTGCTCTGCGTGACCTACACACTGTTCATTGTGCCACTGTCACCTCATGCTGCTGCTGGGGCTGCTGCTGTGACCTCCACACGTTCTTTGTCCCACTCTGTGAAACCTGTTTTTTCCCACCCCCAGAATGTGATTTCCACTGTTGCCTCATGTGCCCCCTTGGCTGCTGCCGGACCACACACTGGTCATTGTCCCACTCTGTGGTTATCCTTTTTTTTCCCACCTCCAAATGTATTTGCCAGCCTACCTCATGCTGCTCCCCGTGACCTACACACTGTGTCTTTGTCCCAAACTCCTGACCTCATGCTGCTGCTGCCTTGACCTACACACTGTGTCATTGTGCCACTGTCTGACCTCTTGTCCTGGGGCTGCCCCGTGCCCTACACCTGAGTCATTGTCCCGCTCTGTGCCTTACCCCTTTTTTTGCCACCTCCCAGAATGTCATTGTGCCACTGTCTGACCTCATGCTGTTTCCCTGGGGCTGTCCCCGGGACCTCCACACTGTGTCATTGTGCCACGCTACCTCAGGGCGCCGGCCTTGCGGTACCTACACATTTGCCCATTGCCCCCTGCCCCTACCTCATGCTGCGGGGGGCTGTGCTGGACCTACACCTTGCATTTGCCACTTCTGACCTCTTGCTGCTGCCGGACCTACACACGGGTTCATTGTCCCACCTGTGGCCTACTCCTTTTTTTTGCCCCCCTCCGAATGTGATTGGCCATTGCTGCCCCTCATTTTCCCTGGGCGTGCCGGCCTACCCTGTGTCTTTGTGCCACTGTCGACTTCTCTCTCCTGTGGGCTGCTGCCGTGCCTACACACTGTGTCAGGCCCCCACCTTGGCCTACTCCTGTTTTTGCCACCCCCAGAATTTCTTTGGGCCCACTGCCTGCCCCATGCTGCTGCGTGACCTACACACTGTGTCTTGTCCCACTGCCTACCTCTGCTGCTGCCGTGCCTACACACTTTGTCATTGTGCCACTGCCTGACCCTCATGCGCTCTGCCCGTGACTACACACGTGTCATTGCCCCTGTCTGCCCTCACTGCTGCTGTGGCTGTGCCGTGCCTACACACTGTTCATTGTCCCCACTGGTCTGACCCATGCTGCTCTGTGGCTGCTGCTGTGCCCTACCACGTGTCATTGTTCCACTCTGGGGGCCTACCCCTTTTTTTTTTGCCACCTCCGAATGTCTTTGTCCCACCTCTCCTCGCGCTGTGGCTCCCACCGTCACCTCCACACTCTGTCATGATGTTGCCACCTAGCCCTCAGCTTGTTTTTTTCCAGCTGTCGCCGCATGACTTTATCAGGCTACATTCCCCCCTTTAGTTTTTTTGGTCAATTTTTCCCTCTTAATCCCCGGGAATTTTATAGTGAAGCGATTCAAGAGCGGCGGCAGTCATGTGCGTGTCATACTAAAAAAACATTTTATGAAGACCAAACCAAACTCCCTCTGCATATTTAAGCATGGCCAAAACGTTCTCAGCACCCTGCATCGTGCGCCCGGAAAAAGTTTTTTTTTAAAATGATTGTCCCAAGTGATTGGAACGAAGTTATTTTTTGCGAAAATTCGGCGAAGTGAACAAAAAGAATTTCGGGAAAATTTCCCCCTCTCTATTTTCTCCCAAAGTCCTCCCCTCCCCTTCCAAATTTGTCCCCCCCGACTTATGTTTGGCCGCAGATGTAGTGCCACATTCCCCAGTCCCCTGCCCAGACAGATTTTTTAGCATCTGTTCCAGGGCATGAAGCAGTGAATGACATTATTTCTCCCATAGTCCTTTCGACTGACAAATAATGTGGGCCTCCTCAAATGGCCTCAGCAAACGGGGGTGTCCGCATGAGCTGCCATGGCGACATCAAAGTTACACAGGGGGGTACTCCTGTCCGCCCGGTCACAAAAAAATTTTAAAGGCCTTTTTCTGTTAAACAGTCGGTCCCAAAAGTGCAGGCTGGGAAATTTCCAAAGGGGAAATATCGAATTTTAGGTGTTTTGGGGGGGGCCGTTCTGCCCTGTAACCAGGAGGGTGTGGGCCCGACTTCGTAGGGAAAGGATGAAGGCATGCACATTTCCTGCCCATTTTAAAAAATCCTCTGAGATGGTGGAAGACTTCAGGGACCATTCAAAACCTTCGAACACGTGGCCATGCAGGGCTCAGGGCCATACCTCCTCGGTGCAGCGCGGACACCATGTTCCTCCCATTGTCCGTTCACCATGGTTCCGTTTTGGGCAGTTGGCGTGGAGAAAGCCACACATCGATTTCTTGCTGCATGACGCGGAGCAGTTCCTCCCCTGTTGACTTCGATCACCAAGGCAAGCCAGGTGTAGAATGCGTGACACCGCTGGGGCCCTACACATGTGGTATGATGGAGCAGAAACTTGTGGAAGCTGAGATGGTGGTGGTGGAGAGGAGGAGGCGGACATTGGCGCAGGAGCACCCATTTTGAAAACGTGACGAGAAAGCGGCGTCTCCTGTCCAAGTTGTTGGTGTGGGTTTGGGCAGGAAGCATGTTACACCCATGGGGCCGTAAAGGACATGTACTGGCCCTGACCGTATTTACAGCTCCACACATCCTGCGCTGCCGTGCACCTTGGAACAAACCGATAACTCAAGGACGCCCACCTTCTGGGTTTTACATATTTGTGAAGGACTGGCACTGCCTTTTTGGAAAAAAAATTACGGCTTGGAACTCTCCCACTTTTGGCTCGGCAACAGGCCATTAGTACTCTGAACGGTGCAGAGTCCCACCATTGGAAAGGGAGGGACTGCAATTTCCAACAACCTGGACAGGAACACGGTCAGCTTCTGCACCTTAGGATGGTTTTGGGCGCATACTGTTGTCTCTTTGCAATCGCCCCGTTGAATGACTGCTGGCGCCATGAGTAGCGAGGAGCAGGAGCGTCTGGAACGGAAGATGACGGCAAAGAGAAACAGCTCCCTTCTGCAGAGGTGGTGGAGCCTTGACTGGCTGCAATGGCATGCGCGCCACTGGGTGCTGCTGCGGCAGCGGCAGGATGGAACATCACATCTGAGCCACGTTTCTCACAGATCACCGGATGGTGACGCTGCATATGTTGACACAGGGCCATGGGGCCAACGTTAGCTCCCTGGCCACGCTTCCCTTTCTCCACAGACTCTACATATACCCATATTCGGCTCTTCGGTGTCTTAGCAAAGAACTGCCACACCGCCGAGTAGCTGATTTTACTGCCAACGCTCCATACTGAGTGACTACTACCGCCGCTGCCTCACTGAGCCCCTGTGCCACTACTTTCTTGGACCTGCGAAGCAGGTTTTCCACTCCATGGCCACTTGGCTCCTGACCTCGCACTGCTGCTACCCTGCTGACTCACGGCCACACTACCCACTTGCTGGCTGTGCCGCTGCCTGAGGCGCAAGCTGACGCCCTCTTCTCCTGACGATGATGAAGCCCTTACTACATCATCATCGATTATTGTTTGATCTTCACTACTGTCCTCCTCAACGGTCTTGGTATGCAGAGGCTGACCCCTCACAACATGACCTGCCAGGCCACTCTCACTCTATCTTTCCCGCCTAATGCAAAAAAGCTGGGGATATTGGCCCCATTTCTTCGTGCCAGTAGCTGTGTGCCCCTCCTCAAATTGTTCACCCTCGCGTATAGTGGCGCTGAGCCCAGACCACATGTAGATCTCCGGCTGGGGGAACCGGAGGGGCAAAGGAAAAATGGCACAGGTGGGGCCACGGACCCCTTCCGGGCAATCCCAAAAAAGGGTTGTATCTGAGTTCCCCGACTCTCGGCTGGGGTTGTCAGATGTCACGGGGGAAGTGGGACCTAGTAAACCCAAACAAAAACCCCTTTGGGGTTTGGGGTCAACACATGGCCGTGATGCCCCGGCATTTTTCTGCCTCACTGAGTGACCCCTACTGCGAGTCCCTTTTGTGCTGCGACCTGTCCCCGCCCGGGAAAGTTTGTGCCACTGCCCTCGCAAGTGAAGAGCCTGCCACCCCTGTCTGACTACTGTTTGTTCAAAAATGTACGGGCCTGTTTAAAGAAGATATTGATTTTGATAAATACACACCCCGTATTTGACTCCAAAAGAACCCCCTAAGGCTGGGTAACCCTGGGTTAAATTGCGCTCCCCAAATGGGCAGGAAAAAAAATTTCTTGTAGGCCGTTTAAAAAACACTGTGTATTTCAATGAATATAAAGTGCAAATTTGGGGTTAATTAACCCTTTGGGAAAAAATTAACTACAGGCAAAATTTTTTCTTTGGCATTTAAAAACAATGTTTCTTTTACGCTACAACAGCAGAAAAATTTTTAATTAAAACCCTTTGGTATAAATTGGCAAAAAAAGAATGCCAAAAAAATTTTCGGGATGTGGCTTATTAAAAAAGACGTGTATTTTATTACTACAAACGAAAAAAAACGCTTAATTAACCCCTTTGGATCTAAATTTTCACAAAAAAAATGAGCTGCCAAAATTAACACTTTGGGTGTTAAAAAGACGTGTATTTTACTGACTACAACAGCAGAAAATACTTAATTAAAAACCTTGGTATGAATTATGCCACAGGCAAAATTTCTTCTTTGGGTTGAAAAACCCCCGTTTCTTTTACTGACACGACACAAAAAAAGCTTAATTAAAACCCCTTTGGATATAAATTGCGCAAAAGAATTGAGCTGCCAAAAATTAACAGCTATGTGACGTTTTAAAACAATGTGCTTTTACGACTACAAAAGCAGAAAAAAAACTAATTAAAATTTGGTGGAATTATGCTTACAAAAATTTCTTCTTTGGCGTTGAAAAAAAAATGTTTCCTTTAAAAGACTAAAAATAAGAAAAATTTTTTTTTATCCCTTGGATGTAAATTGCACAAAAGAAAGTGCTGCCAACAATTACCAATTTTTAGCGTGTTTAAAAAACGGTATTTTACGGAACCAACAACAGAAAAACTCGTAATAAACCTCGGGTATGAATTATGCTTAGGCAAAAATTTCTTCTTTGGGTTGAAAAACACTGTTTCTTTAAAGATACAATGCAGAAAAAAACTTTTGTTAACCCTTGGGTGTAAAAGCACAAAAGAAATTGCTGCCCCAAAAAATTTCCCCTTTGTAGCGTGTTAAAAAAGCGTGTAGGGTTTTTAAAGGAAAAAAAACAAAAAAATCGAATTTAACCCTTCGGAAATTTTAAATTTTGGGCTACAGGGAAAATTTTTTCTTTGGCGTTTAAAAAAAACCCCTTTTTTTTACTGACTACAACAGCAGAAAGACTTTAAGTGCCCCTTTGGGAAAAATTGCGCAAAAGAAAAGACAGCCAAAAAAATTTAATGGTATTTGGATTGAAAAAAAAAAACAAAACACGTTTTTTTAACGAATAAATGCATAATTTTAATTCCAATAACCCACAAACAAAATTTGAAAAATAAAAGGAAACAGTCTCTAGAAAAAACGTGACCCTCCCTTTTTAAAAAACGCTGTTAAAAATTTTTTCTTTTTTTTGAGATCTCAAAAATGGAGTGCGCAGCTACAACAGGCAAAAAGAAGAGTTGAAATGCCAGCATGCTCCCCAATTATATAGTGTGGTGACGTCACAAAAATTCCCCCGGGGCTTGAATGCTCATCTTGCACATGTCATTTTAGGCTACGCCTTTCTCCTCCCAGAGTTCTTTGCCCCATGAACGCCTGTGTTGATCCATTTTTTCAATTAAAAAAACACTTTTGGGCCCGCAAATTACCCCCAAACCTCGACTTCGTTTAGAAACGAATTTTTTTTGAAATTCTAAATGAATTCCACTTTGTTAGAATTGATTGCCCCCTCTCTAGTTTTGCACTGTTAATCTGACTTTGGGATTAATTTCGATTATTAGGGTAGAAATATTTTTCAGCTGTGTGCAACACCGTAATCATTCTTCAACCTATTTATAGAGTGGGTTGTTAATAATTTTAATTCCACCCTTGTGATCCCTCAGGTTTGAAAAAAAAGCTTATCTTTTCCCTCTTTTTCTTTCTAAAACAATAAATACATGTATCTCACTTTTAAAAACAAAAAAAAAAAAAAAAACTTCACCACTAAATTTTTTTTTGAACTTTTTAGCTCCCAAGGCTTCAATTTCTCTAGCCATTGATATTTTCCATATTGCACCCATAGATAACTTGGAATACTAACATTATTTGCCTTAATATTCACATTTGGGAATAATTATGTTCAATAAATGCACTCCATTTGGCAAAATCTGTTCCTTTGTGTCCTCGGAATGTATTTTATTATTCAACATACATACTATTTTAGAAAGATCTGTTGAGGACATCTACAACTGGTGAGTCGTCATTAATTTCCTAGTAGCCAACAGAATTACATATAATACTTTAGAAGCCATAACCCTGGGGCTGCCTATTTATTGCTCTATTGAGACATACAGAAAAATCATTGCTTGTAGCATTGGTCATATTTCTACTAGTGATGAGCAAGCCCTAAAAAGTTTGCGTTTGAGTCGAACTGCAAACTTTGAATCCCATTAAAGTCAATTGGAGAAAATGTTCAGGTTAATTTTTATACCTATACAGGTGAGGAGAAGCTGCAATTAGCATCCATAACAGTAAACTGGATACGTGGAGCAACTTAGTGAATAAAATTTGGCTCTAAGAGTCACATAAAAAATTTAAAGGTTAAAATACTTCATTTCTTTCAATGGCTAACTGAAAAGATGAGTATATCATAGCTATAGGAGGTGCAACGGCAGCAGCTGCTATGGGGCCCCTTTGATACGTAAGAGGCCACCAAATTGGTAGTCAGGGCAATGCCCTTGTCAGCAGGACCTTTCTGGTTATATTTTTACTGGAACAAGCGTTAGGCACTCTGCGGCCTCAGGTCCCAACAGTGATGGAGGAGGAGTAGGCAGACACAGAGCCTTCCTTGCCAGAGGATGTAGAAGGCCAAACTGTTTCACAATTGCATAGGTCTTCTTTAGGCGGTAGTTCTAGATCGAGGGCGGGTGCAGGACGGCAGTTCAACTCACAGAGTAGAGCGCATGAGGCTAACCAGGGCTCTGGTGACAGTCAGCATGAGGAAGTGGAAGAGGATGAGAAGGAGGGGTGGACACCACAGGTACTGATTACCCTTCAGTGGTAAGTGGTTGGCACAGATTACAGGAGGAGTAAGAGGAAGAGAAGGAAGATCCCGTTAGTGGCCCTCAACCCTGAGGCTTGGGAGATCCAAGTAGCATCTCACACATGAGTGCTTGGATGCTACATTACCTGCAACATGATCCACGCATAAGGGCAATAACAATGAACAGCAAGATAAAGAGACGGAGGGATCCTATCTGGTGCGAACTAGATCTCTTGGCTGTGGTATATTAACCGCTTGCAGATTCAGAGCAGTGAGCTAGTTCTTTGTGAGGACTCCATCTACAGGAGGAGTGAAGGAATTTCAATGCTGACATCCAGCTTCGCTGGAGACGACACAGGGTTTTTGTTTTTTTTTAAATTTCCAGTAGCGCTGCAAGCACAAAACAATCGCCATGCCTAAGAGAGAGGGCAATGCTGCTGATGCTGGTGATGCCATGGATGAGCCCAAGAGAAGGTCAGCACAGTAAGCTAAACCAGCTCCACCAAAAGCCGAACCAAAGTCAAAAAAGTGAAAGGCAGAAGTAAAAGAAGAGTCTGAGGACAAAAAACATTCCAGCAAAGGGAAAGAAAGGAGTGAAGGGTAAACAGACTGAAGAAGCTAACAAAGAAGAAACTAAGGAAGATCTGCCATCCGAAAACGGAGAGACAAAAAGTGATGAGACCCCAGCATCCGATGGAGGAGACAAGGAATCGAAATCTAAATAACCTACATCCGTTCAAGTCTTTAATCAGTGGTTCCTGTACCTCCCTTGTACAACTCAGAGAAATATTCTTCAGCTATTTTGTAAATGCAAGTTTTTTAGTAGTTTAACTCTAGAAAAAACATTTCTAAAATAGGAGGGAATCCTACCACGTCTTTGATTTTGAGTTTTTTTTATTATTTGTATTAAGTATTTTGGAATTCTGTGCCCAATATATACAGTTGTCAATTGTCTAGGAATTGTGAAGAGGTGGTACCTGAACGAGAGGATAGGGGTACAAGTACGTTTTTTTTTCAAGAAAAGACGGTTAAATTAGTAAAAAAATATTTATTTTTTCCTTTCTTTGTGACCTAATTCCTCAAGCTATCTTACTAGCGGATTCCCTGACATTGCGGGATGGCAAAGCCCAGTGTTCCTACTTGCTGACATGGATGACATTTTTTATTTATCTTAAAATTTCTACTGTTCTCTGTACCCATATTGTCTTTCGTATAATTTTTCCGACCTAATAAAAAAGAATCCCCTGGTGTTGGATTTCCCTCTAAAAAAAAAAAAATTATTAACAGCAATTACTGGGTGGCCACCCTCTTTAATCTATGTTACAAGACAGAAGTGAACAATTTCCTTCCACCCACACAACTTGACAGTAGAATACAGGATTTTGAAACAGTGCTAATTGACCAACTCTATATTTACTATTTTGCCATAGGCAAACTTAAACTCTATCAGTTCTCTATCTGTAAAACACTAAAACGTAACTTTTATTATGTATAACTCTTAACCTCTATACACACTATTTAAAAACCTGATTTCTAACCTCATCATTTAACCCTTTTGGCTTCTGAAAGAAGGAATAGCTGGTGGAGCACCACCTATTAACAGAAAAGCCTTATATATACAGCAAATTACTAGCTCCAGTAAGGGGTCCCAAGCCTACTACTTGGGCAGTCGTCCCTAATCTCATGAACACAAAACAAATAAGGCCCCCTTGTGACACCCCTGCAGCGGGTGACACTTGTAGACAGAGGTGAGAAATCACAATTTAAAACGTCATATCTGACCTCGCCGACATGTTTCGTCAGCTAACCTGGCTTCATCAGGGGTTAGAGGTCCGATCACATGTGGTCTAAGCTCATTTACTTTTATATCATGTTAGGTACACACCCTATTCAGGTGCTCACCAATTAGCCATCAGAGAATCCACATAAAACCCACTCCCCCTTCCGCTCTCCTGCACACACACTCATAATATGTGCTGCTAAAGCTGCCACCATGCTCCCATAAACCAACAATCCTCAGACAAATTCATCATCTCCATTGCGGGCTTACGCCCCATCTTACCGTACTGCCCGCGCCAACGCACTGCACCAACAGACACCTCAGCCCTGACTGTGATGGGCTTCCGTCTCATTTCTCTCATATTATTGCAACTGCGTGGCTCACCTAGAACGGACTAAGCAGAATAGGTGTTACATTCCACAGCACACTACCAGCTTTATCAACTCCCATAAGCCCCTTCTCTTCCATGTCTAATATGCATATTCATTGGGAATATAAATTCCATTGTACTGTACACCATTGTCATATTATCTTCCCATAAAGCACTTCTCCTATATATCTAATATACATATTCATTTTAATAAAGCTACAAGCCTTATTAAATACATGTTCCATTGTACTGTACACTATTGTCTCAGACAACCCCCACAAACCACTTCTCTTTTACATGTAATATTCATTTTAATAAAGCTGCAGGCTCTACGGTTAGCCCACCCTCCCTCCTGCAGTTTCACCTCACACCTTCCCCATTGAAGATTCTCTCTTACAGGTCACGGCTAGCCACCTAATCCATTCCGTCACAATGGGAGCATGCAAAAATATGGGAGCATTCAAAAATATTAGTATCTTCAAACGCTATTGCATCTGCATATCACTATACTCCATATATTGTATTTAAAGTTAGCACAAAATCAACACAGCGAGCAGAAACAATAAGTCTATACATAGATGAATATATACATGAATAGGTAGTAATCTACTCCCGGGCATCTCGCCACAACAACGCGAGCACACATACTACACGATTCAGCTGCCAACAGACCCCTCCATGCACAGAAGCAATATACATACATCCCAATTTGTTATATAGAAACCATGGCCTCATGTGATCAATACCTATCATCATTACAAGACACAGGGAAGATGAGGGACAACGTAGAGGCAGAGGGGGACCCGTTCAACTTTTGGGTGTACGAACTGGATGAATGGCCTGAGCTTGCTCGACACTCCATAAAAGTTTTATCCTGCCCAAAAGCCAGCGTTATCTCGGAACGCACAGCTGGGGGGTGATAACTGACAAACGTATCAGTTTTTCCCCTGACAATGTGGATCGTTTGACATTTATAAAAATCGATTAAACATGAATCTCTGACCGTTTTGTTGCCCCGGTTCCCGATGTCACTGACCAGTAAACTGTAGCATGTCTTCTCGACAATGTGAAATACACATTTAAACTACACTACATCTCATGTCTGTAGTTCCTGTGCCTGCTGCTTCTACAAAATGTATTCTACTACTGCCAACAGCTAGATTTACAAGTCTTATGGCAATGTATTTTGAAATATACACCTGTATGAACTTGATGTGCTCTGCATACTCCTCCTCCTTGTAGCCCTCCAAATCTTTATTTTTTAAAGTCCCCTTATCCGCAACCTCGCTGTTCCCTTTTGCCATGTTTCTGCCACCAATGGTACTGCCATTTAATCTAGTCCAAGTTCTTGGGCTCTGGTGCAAAAAGTGAAATGGGGGTTCCCCCGTTACCAGGGCTGCTATCAGTCATCTATTAACCATTTCTGGGCCCCATACAGCCAAATCAAATGGGGCACGCACCCATTACTAGTTCCTATTTTTTAACATAACAGTGAGCCCCTTTTGATTAGGGCCCCTGACAGAAGTACTGCCCGTACTACCCTGCCAGTTAATATGTGCCATTTAAAATACCGGTGTCTTTTTATGTGTCAAAGGGGCCTTTGGGACACCTCAGGATGCAGGGCCCCGTAACGCCTGCTACCACTGCACCCCCTATAACTACGCCCCTGTCAGCTGAACCTGCATCATCCCCTTTGGGATGTTCTTGCTGCCACCATATACACTCACCGGCCACTTTATTAGGTACACCATGCTAGTAACGGGTTGGACTCCCTTTTGCCTTCAGAACTGCCTCACTTCTTCGTGGCATAGATTCAACAAGGTGCTGGAAGCATTCCTCAGAGATTTTGGTCCATATTGACATGATGGCATCACACAGTTGCCGCAGATTTGTCGGCTGCACATCCATGATGCGAATCTCCCGTTCCCCCACATCCCAAAGATGCTCTTTTGGGATTGAGATCTGGTGACGGGTGGAGGCCATTTGAGTACAGTGAACTCATTGTCATGTTCAAGAAACCAGTCTGAGATGATTCCAGCTTTATGACATGGCGCATTATCCTGCTGAAAGTAGCCATCAGATGTTGGGTACATTGTGGTCATAAAGGGATGGACATGGTCAGCAACAATACTCAGGGGCTGTGGCGTTGCAACGATGCTCAATTGGTACCAAGGGGCCCAAAGAGTGCCAAGAAAATATTCCCCACACCATGACACCACCACCACCAGCCTTAACCGTTGATAAAAGGCAGGATGGATCCAGCTTTCATGTTGTTGACGGCAAATTCTGACCCTACCATCCGAATGTCGCAGCAGAAATCGAAAACTCATCAGACCAGGCAAGTTTTTCCAATCTTCTACTGTCCAATTTCGATGAGCTTGGGCAAATTTGGGGCCTCAGTTTCTGTTCTTAGCTGAAAGGAGTGGCACCCGGTGTGGTCTTCTGCTGCTGGAGCCCAATCTGCCTCAAAGTTCGCCGTCCCGTCGTTCAGAGATGCTCTTCTGCCTACCTTGGTTGTAACGGGTGGCTATTTGAGTCACTGTTGCCTTTCTATCAGCTCGAACGTCTGCCCATTCTCCTTTGACCTCTGGCATCAACAAGGCATTTCCGCCCCCAGGACTGGGGCCCTCACTGGATGTTTTTTCTTTTTCGGACCGTTTTTTGTAAACCCTAGAGATGGTTGTGCGTGAAAATCCAGGAGATCAGCAGTTTCTGAAATTACTCAGACCAGCCCTTCTGGCACCAACAACCATGCCACGTTCAAAGGTACTCAAATCACCTTTTTTCCCATACTGATGCTCGGTTTGAACTGCGGAGATTGTCTTGACCATGTCTACATGCCTAAATGCACTGAGTTGCCGCCATGTGATTGGCTGATTAGAAATTAAGTGTTAACGAGCAGTTGGACAGGTGTACCTAATAAAGTGGCCGGTGAGTGTATATCACACGTACAAAGCTTGCAAGCAGAGGTGTAAGTTCAATGCCCTGGTGTGGATAGTGAAATGGGGCTCTGGTCAGTTACTCGTGCCACAACCTCAAGCAGACACTCTCCAAACTTCGCTATGGTGAAGACCAAAGAGCTGTTGGAGGACACTAGAAACAAAATTGTAGCCCTGCACCAGGCTGGGAAGACTGAATCTGCAATAGGCAAGCAACTTGGTGTGAAGTAATCAACTGTGGGAGCAATAATTAGAAAATGGAAGACATACAAGACCACTGATAATCTCCGTCGAACTGGGGTTCCATGCAAGATCTCACCCCGTGGGGTCAAAATGACCACAAGAACGGTCAGCAAAATCCCAGAACTACACGGGGGACCTAGTTAATGATCTGCAGAGAACTGGGACCAACGTAACAAAGGGTAGCATCAGTAACAAACTACTCCACCAGGGACTCAGATCCTGCAGTGATAGACTTGTCCCCCTGCTTAAGCCAGTACTTGTCCGGGCCCATTTGAAGTTTGCTAGAGAGCATTTGGATAATCCAGAAGAGTATTGGGAGAATGTCACATGGTCAGATGAAACCAAAGTAGAACTGTTTAGTAGAAACACAACTTGTCATGTTTGGAGGAGACAAAATGCTGAGCTGCATCCAAAGAACACCATACTTACTGTGAAACATGGGGGTGGCAACATCATGCTTTGGGGCTGTGTCTCTGCACAGGGCCCAGGCCGACTGATCCGTGTAAATGAAAGAATGAATGGGGCCATGTATTGTGAAATTTTGAGTGCATTGAAGGGCATTGAAGATGGAACGTGGCTGGGTCTTTCAGTATGACAATGATCCCAAGCACACCACCAGGGCAATGAAGGAGTGGCTTTGTAAGAAGCATTTCAAGGTCCTGGAGTGGCCTAGCCGTCTCCAGATCTCAACCCCATAGAAATCTTTTCCAGGGAGTTGAAAGTCCGTGTTACCCAGCGACAACCCCAAAACATCACTGCTCTAGAGGAGACCAGCAACAGTGTGCGCCAACCTCGTGAAGACTTACAGAAAACATTTGATCTCTGTCATTGCCAACAAAGGATATATGACAAAATATTGAGATGAACTTTTGTTATTGACCAAATAATTATTTTCCACCAAAATTTGCAAATACATTCTTTTCATATCAGACAATGTGATTTTCGGGTTTTGTTTTTTCATTTTGTCTCTCATATTTGAGGTCTACCTAGAATGTCAATTACAGGCCTGTCATCTTTTTAAGTGGGAGAACTTGCACAATTGGTGGCTGACTAAATACTTTTTTCCCCACTGTATAGTTGGATCACAGTAATGCACTGGTATATTTCAGCGTTATGTGGACTTAAAATCTGGCAAAATTACACTTATTGGCGTTGAGTAAGATTTAGCAACAGAGAGAACTATATTTCCTGGATATATATCTGTATGACTGTCACGGTTCGCAGTAGTGGATCCATTGGACCACCGCAAGCGATGGTGTTAGCCACGTCAGGGAGCGGAATCTAAGTAGGTCTTGGTTTTCACCAGAGCCCGCCGCAAAGCGGGATGGACTTGCTGAGGCGGGAGTCTACCAGGTCGGTACCCCTGACATGACTTGCTTGCGGTGGCAGCCGAGGTATAGCATGGTACAGAATCGTCAGGCAGGCTCGTAGACGGGGATAGGCAATAAGGTCAGGACAGGCGGCAACGGTTCATGGTCGAGGGACGGAGGCAAGAAGGTACGGTACACAGCAATCAGAACGAGACTCAAGGAACGCTTTCTCAGTAGGCGGTAAGGCACTATAGATCCGGCAGGGTAACCAGGAAGAGGCTGGCTTAAATAGAGGCAGCGACCAGCAATAGCGAAATACCGGTGTGCTGGCCCTTTAAATTTAACACTGCCGGCGCGCACGCGCCCTAGGGAGTGGGACCGCGCGCACCTCGGGACAGAGACAGCAGCAGGAGCGCAGCCGGGTAAGTGTGCAGGGGAACGAGTGCGCCCGCGACCCGACATGTGGGTCGTGGCGCCGCTCGGCAGCGGGGCACGGATGCGTCCGCGACCTGGGATGGGGGTCGCAGGGGCATCCGTGACAATGACAATACTACACAATATATTTGAAAGGTATTTCACCCCCAAAACTGCCAAAAATGAACTTTTCTCCACTCAGTATAATTTTCACCAACCAACCACTATTTAAAATATATTTCTTTGTATAGGAGATTTGGAGACGGTGTGTTATACAATTACTGAACCCCCAAAACTGCAAAAAATTATTTTTCTTCAATCAGAATAATTTACAGCAAACAACCACAATTTCAAATACATGTTTTTCTATGGGAGATTTGGTAATGGTCTGTTATGCAAGAACTGTACTCCCAAAATTAACTTTTGGGCACTCAATAAAAGTTTCACCAAGCAACCACTATTTGAAATAGATTTCTTTCTATAGGAGATTTGCTAATGGTGTATTATGCAATAGCTGTACCCACAAAACAGCAAAAATTACCTTTTTGACACTCAAAATTTGCAGCAAGCAACTAGTACTTTAAATAGATTTCTTTCTAGTGGAGATTTGCTAACTGTTTTTTTCTGCAGTAGCTGTACCCCCAAAACTGGAAAAATGAACTTTTGGGCACTCAATCAAATTTGCAGCAAGCAACCAGTATTTGAAATGGATTTCTTTGTATAGCAGATTTGCTAATGGTGTCTTCTGCAATAGCTGGACCCCTAAAACAGCAGAAATAAACTTTTGGGCACTCAGAATAAAGATGGGAGAGATGCAGCCAGCAAAAAAAAAAAATCCCTAACTATTGATGTCTATGATTAAACTTGCTGTACCCCCCCAACTAATTTAACTAGCAGCTTTTCCTGTCTAAAATTGCTGAGCAATAGTGTGCCTGCATGCATGCAAGCAACCAGACTAACAGAGAGCTGTGTGTTCAGTACAGAGAGTGAACTGCAAACAGCATTCACAAGGAAATACAATAACAAAAGTGAAACTAAAATGGTGCATCGAGCGCATCATTGTCGAACGTGAATTTTTCTTGAACAAACCGTATTCCAAACAAAAACTATTAGGCTACAGTCACACAATGTTTTTAGATGCTCGTTTTACAGCAGTACTTGTCAGCCAAAAGCAGGAATGTGCCAAAAACACAGAAAAAGTATAATGAAAAGGTTTGTACCTCTTCTCTGTGTAGGCTCCACTACTGGGTTTGAATCACAAGTACTGCTGAAAAATACTAACAAAAAATATTTTTGAGCAGGTGGATTACATCAAGTGTAAGGCCTCGTTCACACGGCGGCTTTGGCCGCAGTTCCCGCGGGCAAAACCTCGTCCTAACCTCACCGCAAACTCGCGGCTCCCGATGCGGATTTGTAGCGCGGGCGCTGGCCGTGGTCGGGGCATGGGTGAGGCGTGGTTTGGGCCGCGGCTTGCGGCGAGGGTTTGCCCTCGTGCAAATTAATAGGCAGGGGGAAAACCGAGCCGCCAGCCGACGCCCAGCCGCGCACCAACCGCTGCGACACCCGCGGCAACAAGGCCGCGGCTTTGGGGTTACGCGGTGTCCCATAAGAAACCATGTTACTAAACTGGGCGCGATTTGTACGAGGTTTTGGCCGCGGAAACCGCGTCGAAACCCGCGGCCGAATCCATCGTCTGAACATGCCCTAAGCCACCAAATACAAATGTGAACCAAACAGACTAATACATTAACAAACAACGTTATGAATAAAATGTAACTTCTACTGATACTCAAAATAGTTTTTCAGTTGCTATCAACAGGACTGAGGTTGCTATTGTTTGTTAAGATTAGGGATAAATGGGATTCATCCCTAATGGTGTAAGGTTGTTATTAGTTCTCTATAAGTTTCTCTATTTTGTCCCTTTTATTATTGTGAAGAATTAGCATGGGTTAGTTATTTAATAAAGTGGTGTAAGGTATTTTGTGAATAAAGTAGCAAGTCTCAATTATTATCAATAATATTTTATTATGATGTCCTCTTGATCGCATATGCGCCATGTAATACCTATAGGCATTATAATTGTGCCAATTGTGTATACGGATGATAGAGCTTCAGTTCCCCCAGCTATTGTAGAAGAAGTCTGTGTATTTGGTCTTCTAGTACTATCAAAGCAGCAGGATGCTCTGGGTTATGTGAGAAACCATTGGTCTTGGTATTCATTTTGATTCATACTGCCTACCTAAATATTGTTTCAGCTCAAGTATGACCCTTCATGACAATGGTATTCTTTAATAGCAGAGACGGTCTTTCAGCAAAATGTGCCCCGAAACAAGGAAGTGGTAGTAGGGGGAACCTGCCTGAGTGGCACACTTGTTAAATCTCCAGGACCCTTAGAAGTGTTGGCAAGCCTCAGAGGCTGTGCCTGCACCATGTATAGTGGAAATCAGCTGAAATAACCAGCCAGCCTCTTAGAATACTATACATAAAAACTTGACTTTAAAGTGGCTATTATTATGTGTGGTTTGAGGAAGAGCCTGAAAAAATAGAGCCCTGTCCAGAAAAATGGCGCATGGCCTGAAAAAGGGGAGGCAAACTCAGGGAGAGCTCCCAGGCAGTAAACACATTAAGGACCTTATGTATGAAAACTATTTTGCAGTAAGACTGTCTTTGTTGCTCATAGCAACCAATCAGAACTCCCCTTTAATTTCATACAGTGCTCTGAAAAAATAAAAGCTGAGCTCTGTTTGGTTGCTGTGGGCAACAAAGACCGTCTTACTGTGAAATAGTTTTCATGCATAATACTATTATACATGAATGGTGTATAGATGTGTGTGCAAGTAGATTTCTTCTTGTGCTACATTTTTTCTTTTGAGTAAAGAGTTAACTACAAGCTGTGATAATCCATGGAAACATTAAATATTAACTTTTTTGTGATGTAAACTATATGTATTTAATATTTGTCAAGTTTTATATCATGTATCTATGACATTATACATATATATGTCATTCTGACATTTATTTTTAATTCAATCCGTTTAGAGAAGTCTTTGCTGTTCTTCCTAAAAGGGTTCACGTCTCTGTTTATCTCAACACAAAAACGATTGTCTGAATTTATAGTAAGCGCTAATTTGCAGAAGACATTCTAATATTTCAAATATGTAACAAAGATACCAACATTATCTTCAATGTTGATTATTGTTTGAATGTGATATGATGCTAGACTTGTTCTGTAATGAGCTATTGGTTTAAATGTGAAATGCAAAGGAAATAATGTATATCTGCATTGTTATCCATATACCCATTCTCCATAAATAAGAAGTACTGTAAGAAACCAAGTACAAAAAGTAGTAGGCAAAATCTACCTCCTGCAGATGAGGTTCCTAAGTTGGGGACTTAATGATAAAACTAAGTTATAAAATTGGAAGGATTGTATGGTTTAGAAAACTTATTTTTTATGCATACTGTTAGGGAGTGGAGAGCAATTATAAAATTTGTTTCTTGATCTGTAGGCCTGACCTTTTTTGCATTATACCCACCACCCATTGATTTGAATGGATACTGTGGTGTCATTATGGGGAAAGCTACAACTTTTCCCTCTTGATTCCAGAACGAAATGGCATATTCTGGATGATTATTTACTGATACCTAGTAATGTAGTAAAATAATGTCCCTATCCAGCAACTCCATACCCATTTTTAATACCCAACAATATCTTGTTTAGTCTTTTGTTTACTAGAAAACCCAGGTCCTTCTTTCTTCCATTTTTTTTTCCTGCTAAGAAATACAGTTACATGTAGATGTAATATATAGATTATTAGTACCCAGGTGCATAACTTGACATTTATCCACACTGAACCTCATTTGTCAAATGACTAACCCAACAGTTAGTGTGTCCAATTCTGCTTGTAATGTATTCACATCTTTCATAGATCGCACTATACTACATCTATATTATTATCAAAGAAGTTAAAGGGGCTTTGCCACGATCTCATTTTATATCTCCTGCATTTAGCTCTTCAGCTCTGTGTGCTCAGAAGGGGCCATGTGTGATTTGTTTGAATTGCATATCATGTGACTCAGCAGGATGACATCACCATGCCTTTCCTCTCACTAGTCAAAGAAAAGGCCAGGGTGTAGCTCCATGCAGCTTAGAGGAAAAGTTTTTGCCTCACAGCACAAGGTTTAAATCCTTGCAGAAACCAAACCTGTGGATATTTTTTCTCTCTTTATAAATGCACATAGCTAATTTGGTTTCTTTTTTTTTTATTTATTTGCACTGTTTGACAAATTACTAAGGAATAGAGAGGACAGGAGCAGAATGACAGCAGCTGGGGTTGAACCCTCAATAGCTGCCTGAGAGGAAAGGTGATGTCTGAGCATGTCTGACCAGGAGACAAGCTGTACACTATGGATCACTAAAGGAGCAGCTAAAACAAAAACGGTACAGAATTATTAATAATGATGAATGGTGAAAATGTTTGTTATTTCATGTTATTATTTCATGTTATTTCACTTTACTTAGTGGCAAAACCCCTTTAAATAATAGCAGACCCAGCACTGAACCTTCGAGTCCACCATTATAACCAGGGACCAATGGGAATTGTAACCATTAACCTATTAGGCATCTATGAGGGACAGTGTCTAATGTTTTTCAGTCCAGACTTCAAGCCATGTTTTCAACTTCTGCCCTTAGTAAAACTTAACTGCTATCATTTTTAATACTATTTTATGCCCAATAAATATTGTGCATTAACAACACCTCAAACATTTTTCCAATAATGGACAGTTAGGGCTCGTTCACACGGCTTACTCTGGGACGTATTTCAGCCGTATTGCGCTGCAATATGGCTGGAATCCGTCCCAGGCATTATGGTAATCCATAGTTCTCATAGAGAACTATGTATTCCGTCTCCTCACCCCGCTCGGCGAATACGCCGAGCGGGGAGAAAGTGACATGTCAATTATTTACGGCGTGTACGCACCGTGAATAATGAATGTCTATGGGGCCAACGAGCTGCCGGCCCCCCGCCCCCGCTACACGGCAGCCGGCGTAATTGCGGGGCGAAATCCATCCCGCAATTACGTCGGCAATACGCCATGTGAACTGGCCCTGACAGTTGATCCCTTATGTAAATATTTTTTTACAAGGGTAGAAAGGAACTGATCTCAGTCAATTAACCTCATGGATGCTGTGGTCACAAACGTCTATAAAAAGTGGTTAAACAATGGAAGTCTCCTACTTTTACCGAGTTGCCATGGAACAATAGTGGGGTGCCAATGTGTTGATATGACAGCTAAGGGCCTTACAATTGCCCCCAAGAGTGCTGTCTTCATCCACCTATTAGGCAGAATTGTCTTTTCTTTTCCATTTCTTTACAAAGCATTAATAAAACATTTTCAATATATTATGTACCCTACAATAGGGCATTAAAAATATCCCACAAAAGACAAGTGCTGATTTAGCTATACCAATGGAAAAAAAATTATCATCTTAGGATTATGGTCATGATTTTAGGAGCATCCCTCTTGTGTTGCTTCTGCCACAGCATCACTTTTGGTCTAATGCAAATTCAAGGAACGCTAGGTCACCCTCATGTTTTGGGAACTGGAAATAATGTGCAACAAGTCATGACTGTTATCACTTCCACTTTCTACGACATAGATGTAACCTAGAAAAGCTGGAAATAACTTTGGACAGTTGCCGTGAAAGTAAGAGTAGGAGTGATGAAAGGACTGAAACAATGCTGAAGGTAACCCTAAAACACCATAAAAAGCCTAATTTAGGAAAATGTTTACGGTTAGCACTGGGGGAGAGAAAAGGTTTAGGTATGGGACAGGTAGAGCCTGTCTGGATGAACCAAAGATGTTTCAGCAATTTCAATGACATCAATGGCTCTTCCAGTAGCAAGGCCTGAAGCTGCTTATTTTTCTGTGATCTCTTGAAGGAATGTTAATTTGCACCACATGGATCTCCTTATACAGTGCCCTAAACCTTTTCCACATTCCTTATCTTTACCAACCAATAGATGCATTCCTTACAACTTAGAAAACTAGATTACTTTTTTGAACATTTAGCGATTAATATAGGCCTCTCGGTCTTCCATGGGTATTAAGATTAGTAAGCTTAACATTTATTGCTAAAACAATGTTTAGGGGCTTTTAAGCTACTAATTATAGGAGTACATGATAGAAAGTATTATAAGTTAAAGCGAGCACAGTTTTACTAAGGAAATAAGTTGTCAGGCTAACCTGGTTTGCATTTACAAATAGTTGAACAGAAGGTGGCTCTGGTTATAGTGTTTTTAGACTTTGCAGAGGAATTTGATACTGTTCATCATAGATGCCTACTGTGTAAATTAGATGCCAAGATGCATAGATGCCTACTGTGTAAATTAAGACCTGTAGGTTTAAAAATTTAAGACTGGCTTAAGGACTGTATCCAGAAAGTTAAAATCAATGATTTACACTCTCTGAATTATCTCTGGTGTGAGACCTCACTCACTTTAGGTCGCTATCTTGGTTCGGACCGGGGGTTATTCAGCTTGCAGGATCGCCGTCTTTCATAAACGGTATTGGCACACCAACTTTCCGACACCAGGATTCTCTTTAACCTGGCCGCAGCCGGCTTTATTGAAGCCCAGAAAAATGTACAGGAACAAAACAAAATCATCAGGCTGTCAGGCTACTGACTACACACAATAATAGTCCCTGCCTTTAAGTGGTTTGGACCTAGTGTCCAGACCACCAAAACACTTTTCCCACTTTACTCAGTCTCCTCCTGGGTTCTGGCTTCTCTCAAGCCTCTGGGACCAGAGCTCATCTGCTGCTCCACTGCCAGCTAGCAGACCTTGCCCCCAGATCAACTGTAGCATTATACTTTTTGTAGGCCTTCAGGGACCTGCCAAAAGCCTGTCCTGGAACACAGGGAGCAGGCACCCACCCAACACGTTGCCTACTCCCAATAAGAGCCGACCCAAGAACGGCTGAAACAACCACACTACTATATACAGTTGCCAACCGTTTACTGTAGCTGACAATATACATGGCTGGCTCCTACCTCACCAAGGCCAGGTAACCTTGGTGGCATGTTGCTTGCAGGTATCCTGCTTTGCGCCATCTAGTGGCAGAAATATGCATCCGCCTGAGGTTGCTCTGCCACACTGGGTATAACTTGTGTATACTAAGGTTTAGTTTCAGGAATGCTATTCACCTTTTTAATTAAATGGCTTGTCCAGTTTAATACAGTTCTAGTTAAATGGGGCCAGGGTGATGAAAAATTGAAAACTTGTGTAACAGTGCGGCGCTGACAGACGTACGCCGAAGCGCCGACCGCAGACATCCGGGTGTGGATCCTCTGTGATCACCGCAGGCGAGGTGGTAGCTGGAGGACCACGCCAGGGAGTGGAGTCTAAGGGGCCCCTGGTCTTCGCCAGAACCCGCTGCAAAGCGGGATGGACTTGGCTGCGGGACCCCCAGGTCACTACCCCTGACGTGGCTACCTGCGGTGACAGCTGGGGTGCAAAACAGGAATCCAGGCGGTGGAATACAGGAACACAGGAACATGTACAGCAGGATACAGGAGGGTTAGACACGACGGACGGACGGCCAGGAGCTCAGATGACAAAGACACTGGACCAGCATCTCAGGGGTTAAAGTCTCCAACAGCAGACCTGAGATGCTGGCAGGAGCTCAAGATGGGAGGCAGCTGAGACAGCAACAGACTGCAATGAACTGACCCAGAGTAGAGACAAGAACTTCCTCTTATAGCCAGAGGTCAGGGGTGAAGAGGAAGGTGCACAGAACAGGAAACTATAAATAGGCAGGAAGCTGCCGCGCGCACGCCTTAGGAGGCACAGTGCACAGACAGGACCCAGGACGCAACAAGACTGGACTGGACAGGCAAGTACATAGCAGAACACAGGCTGCTGGGACTCCTGCACAGGGAGCCCCAGCAGAGACATGGCAGGCATGGACAGGCCGACGGTCCAAGGCAGGGACCGCGGCATGAACCGTGACAGTACCCCCCCCTCAAAGCCCCCTCCTCCCCCTCCAAATCACAGAATGGCATTCCACATAGGCCAGGGACCCGCAACTTCTACGGGGGCAACCCCAAAACCAAGTACAGGCTGTATAATAGCCAGTATAGGGAAAACCTAGAAACGGAGGTGCATGGGAGGAACAAGCGGGGCACTAGGCAAAATGGGAGGGGAACCCAGGGCGGGCAGTAAGCCACAGGGGACTCAGAAGGCTCAGGGCGAGACCGTAAGCCACGGGGACTCAGAAGGCTCAGGGCGAGACCGTAAGCCACGGGGACTCAGAAGGCTCAGGGCGAGACCGTAAGCCACGGGGACTCAGAAGGCTCAGGGCGAGACCGTAAGCAACGCGGACTCCGAAGGCTCAGGCGGGACCGAAAGCCACGGGGACTCAGAAGGCTCAGGGCGGGACCGAAAGCCACGGGGACTCAGAAGGCTCAGGGCGGGACCGTAAGCCACGGGGACTCAGAAGGCTCAGGGCGGGACCGTAAGCCACGGGGACTCAGAAGGCTCAGGGCGGGACCGTAAGCCACGGGGACTCAGAAGGCTCAGGGCGGGACCGTAAGCCACGGGACTCAGAAGGCTCAGGGCGGGACCGTAAGCCACGGGACTCAGAAGGCTCAGGGCGGACTGTAAGCCACGGGGACTCAGAAGGCTAAGGGCGGGACCGTAAGCCACGGGGACTCAGAAGGCTCAGGGCGGAACCGTAAGCCACGGGGACTCAGAAGGCTCAGGGCGGGACCGTAAGCCACGGGGACTCAGAAGGCTCAGGGCGGGACCGTAAGCCACGGGGACTCAGAAGGCTCAGGGCGGGACCGTAAGCCACGGGGACTCAGAAGGCTCAGGGCGGGACCGTAAGCCACGGGGACTCAGAAGGCTCAGGGCGGGACCATGAGCTAGGCCAAACGTAAGCTCTGGGCGGGACCATGAGCTAGGCCAAACGTAAGCTCTGGGCTGGACCATGAGCTAGGCCAAACGTAAGCTCTGGGCTGGACCATGAGCTAGGCCAAACGTAAGCTCTGGGCTGGACCATGAGCTAGGCCAAACGTAAGCTCTGGGCTGGACCATGAGCTAGGCCAAACGTAAACTCTGGGCTGGACCATGAGCTAGGCCAAACGTAAACTCTGGGCTGGACCATGAGCTAGGCCAAACGTAAACTCTGGGCTGGACCATGAGCTAGGCCAAACGTAAGCTCTGGGCTGGACCATGAGCTAGGCCAAACGTAAGCTCTGGCTGGACCATGAGCTAGGCCAAACGTAAGCTCTGGGCTGGACCATGAGCTAGGCCAAACGTAAGCTCTGGGCTGGACCATGAGCTAGGCCAAACGTAAGCTCTGGGCTGGACCATGAGCTAGGCCAAACGTAAGCTCTGGGCTGGACCATGAGCTAGGCCACGGGTGCAGACACTCTAGACGAGGGCAGGGTCACCCCGGCGGGATCCATGGTCAGTTCATACTGTAACAGTGCGGCGCTGACAGACGTACGCCGAAGCGCCGACCGCAGACATCCGGGTGTGGATCCTCTGTGATCACCGCAGGTGAGGTGGTAGCTGGAGGACCACGCCAGGGAGTGGAGTCTAAGGGGCCCCTGGTCTTCGCCAGAGCCCGCCGCAAAGCGGGATGGACTTGGCTGCGGGACCCCCAGGTCACTACCCCTGACGTGGCTACCTGCGGTGACAGCCGGGGTGCAAGACAGGAATCCAGGCGGTGGAATACAGGAACACAGGAACATGTACAGCAGGATACAGGAGGGTTAGACACGACGGACGGACGGCCAGGAGCTCAGATGACAAAGACACTGGACCAGCATCTCAGGGGTTAAAGTCTCCAACAGCAGACCTGAGATGCTGGCAGGAGCTCAAGATGGGAGGCAGCTGAGACAGCAACAGACTGCAATGAACTGACCCAGAGTAGAGACAAGAACTTCCTCTTATAGCCAGAGGTCAGGGGTGAAGAGGAAGGTGCACAGAACAGGAAACTATAAATAGGCAGGAAGCTGCCGCGCGCACGCCTTAGTAGGCACAGTGCACAGACAGGACCCAGGAAGCAACAAGACTGGACAGGACAGGCAAGTACATAGCAGAACACAGGCTGCTGGGACCCCTGCACAGGGAGCCCCAGCAGAGACATGGCAGGCACGGACAGGCCGACGGTCCAAGGCAGGGACCGCGGCATGAACCGTGACAACTTGATTCTTGTTGTCCAGCAGTTGAGTTGATTCCTAGGATTCCTACAGTTACTGTGCATATTGCGAATAAAGAAGTGAGAGTACAGCTCACCAGACACCTCGGGAGATGCGGGGTCCGTGTATCCTCTTATTCCCGGCACGGTGCAAACAAACAGAGATCATCCGGCTGAAGATGAGATGGTGAATAAAACGTATTCCATGGTAATCCAGCAATCGTACACACGGGATATCAAAAATTGTAGTGAAGGTTCACTCTTTATTGAAGAAAATCTATCAGATCATCATTAAAAACATCCGAAAAACACAGAAAGTTTACGCGTTTTAGGCTTATTCCTCAGCCCGTAACATTGCACATGAACTTTTCTTTCTGTATTTCTTTTTCTGCATCTCTCCCTGAAAAGCAGCCTGAGGTCTGCTATACTCAGTGACAGAACTTGCTCGGGGGCCCAACGGGGTTTTCACACAGCAATGCACTGTGTCCCCTCGTTTCCGATAGGCTATCCTTAGATATCCGAGTGTGTGGTGTACAGATTTATAAAATGACTTTTTATGGACCTGCAAACTGCACCCTTGAGCAGAGACAATCAGACACATGGGGGCATAGTGCTCAATTGAAAGCTTTTGCCCCTTCATTTTAGGCATCAGTAGGGGTCTCAGCACTTTGATTTCCGGTAATCAAAATTTTTGACATCACCATGAAATGTTGAAGTTATAATTTCCCTTTAATACCCTTACCGAGAATGGATGTCTGGGTATATCCGATTGTTGGTATGAGAAAAGTAGAAACCAGCTTCTTGCTAGATGATGTCCACTAAAACAATAATTCGTTTATTCTGATCCTTTAAAATACATCACAGCATGATAAACAGCATATGTAAGTCAGTGCTTAAGTGTTAGTGGTGCATCATGTAACAAGACTGTCACATTTCCGATATTAGTAAGGCTTAACCAATATTCGAAATGCGGAAGTCTTGTTACATGATACACTGAAGCATTGACTTGCATATGCTGTTTATCATGCTGTGATGTATGTTAAAGGATCATAATAAAGGAATAATTTAACAGATTTCATCAAGCAAGAAGTTGGTTTCTACTTTTCCCTTTGGTTTTTGACAGGCATTGGCTCCGCCATTACCATGCTTCTCTTGGGTGGATCTACATTGGAGTCGGTTGAGTTGCTGAATGCTTTCTGTGTTTTCCTTTGATGTCTATTTTTGGTAAGGATCTATATAGTGGGCTTACTCAGTAAGTCTGCTGCGTAGGCAGCAGGTGCTAGCTGCTAATTACAGCTGATACCCGCCACTAACAGCAGAGATTTGAGCCAACTCTAATCCCTGCTGTTTAACCCTTCATATACTATGGCAATTGCAGCATCTAAATGAATGAGGAATTGTGCTGGGCACTGTTTCTCCCTCGAAATAGCATCACCATGACGAGATCATGTGGTACGGATAGGTTGCCATGGCAGTTGGAAGCCTAATAAAGGTTTCTGTAGCTGACGTTAATGTTTCTATTACTTCATGCCCCCAAAAATTGGAATAAAAGTGATCAAAAAAATCACACATATTCCAAACTGGTACCAATAAAAAGTACACTTAAGCTCACAAAAAATGCACCCTCACTCAAGTCCACAGGTGTTAGTACAAAAAAGTCATTTGTCACAGAAAATGGCACCACCATGCAAATTTAAAAAATAGAAAATGTTTGGATTTTTTACGGTACCAAAGCATAATGAAAACCCTACATGTTTGGTGTTGCTGGAATCGTATCAACCTGCAGAATACAGAGAATACATCATTTATACCGGCTAGTGAATGTCCTAAAAAAAAAACCTGCAAACATGGCGCAAGAACGTTTTTTTTTCGCATTTTGCCCCACTTGGATTTTTTTTTGTGGGTTCCCAGTATATTCTATGGTATGGTGAATAACACCATTATAAAGTACATCTTAAGTCCTCTTACATGTAGATGAAAAAATAAAAAAGTGATGGCTCTTGGAAGGTGAGGTGATAAAAATGAACGCATCAACCCGAAAAAATGCAAGGTCCTTATGGGGTTAAAGAAAATGTTTTTCCAAACAGCAAAAAGTTTTGACCGGAACTACTTTTTTAGGAGGAGACCTCCAAGATGGGGGACATGATAAGTTTGTATACTTATATAAATGGCTCATGCAAAAACATGGTGAAAGGTCTGCTATGCATGTGAATTGTAGATGAGCACTAGAGCTGTTGCAACAGACTCAGTTTGTACCTTTACAGAGGACCTAGATGATTTCTTACAACTTATTTGCTTATGCCTTTTGGGTTTTGTTTTTACCATATTTTCGATCAAAAGGAAAAAACAAGGTTCTAATATTTACCCATAGCACTTCCCTTAATTAATATCCTCTCCCAACCCCTGGTTTTAAATTGACAGAAATACAAATGTTGCAAAGCTTTACTTGACAATGCATTATTGTCCATATAAAGTTACCTTAACCTTTTCAGTGCTATTCATTGATTTTTGTGGTGATTTTAAGGTCAGATCACATTGTGCAGTAAAATAATTGCATGTCTTTTTTTAACCATAATAACTATGAAAATATGAAACAGTTTAGGTATCTTCCTCCGAAAAGGTCTTAAACTTTCTTGAAAACCTGCCCCTGTATTTAGAATAAAGGGGTTTGCCAGTTGCGAAAAATATGTTTTAAATAATATATTCCCAGGTAGGTATTTTTTTTTACCTTAAACACATTTTTGGAAGGCCTTTTACAACTTTATGGCAGCTGTTTAACCCAAAAATCAATTAGTCTCCCTTGTGTACAAACTATAGGAATATATCATAAACAAAAAAAAAAAAGGAGCATAGAAAAAATATTCCTTTAAAATATAACTTTTATTTCATAATGATAAAAATAATTTTGTCACCACTATGCTTTATAGATAGGGACCCTACATAACTAACTTGTCATGAACAATCTGTCTCCTGCAATACTAAGATGTTGGTACTGATCAAAAGGGCGACCCCACCACAGTTTACCTAGGAAATCGCCTCTACAACTCACCATACCTATGTAGTATCTAGGGGGAGGTATAGTGTCAGATAGAGAGGGAATATAGTCAATGTATTGTAGTATCATTGCATAACTGTAGAGTGATATAGTATTCAATCAACACTCGTCTATTCTCTGAAGATAAAAAGACTTTTAAACCAATTAAACCTCTATATCACAATCCCCTATGGTCTCTGTATCATCGAGGAGATCCAAATTATTGAGAAAAAATAGGCTAACGGTGTTATTACTACAAGGATATGGCACTGTTTCAACACACCTTTATCCCAAAAAAAAGAATACAGTTAATTCTATATTCTCACACAATCGCGTTTTCGTCCAATATCCTGGGACTCCCTCAGTGAGTAACAATAACTCAATGTAGGATTTTCACCTTAGATAATACAATACATATCAATAAAGGTCACCTGAACTCCACCAGTTGATTCTCTATGGAGGCTAAGAGTTCATTGGTACCTACAGGGTGATGGTGTATCCCCTTCATATCATATCTGATAACACCATGAAAAAATGAGGAACGTTAAAAACAAAACTCCCATCAAAGAATACCCAGCCTTTCACCATTGAATCTTCTAAGAAAGAGTAACATGTGGTACCTGTGAGAGTTGGTGTCAGCTCATCCTGATGGGAAACAAAACAGTTGTTGGTGTCAAAAGAGTCCCTTCCTACTATAACTGGAGCTAAACCAGAGATATTTATAACAGTCCAGTACTACCATAAGAGAAAATCACCCCCTGTCTCGCCTGCACCCGCATCACTCACACCTGTAATTCGCTGCGCTGGTGAACGCGTCGGGCGTTGCATCCATAGACGAGGAACTGCGCATGTCACCGAATTTTCAGTACATGGCCGCGTCAAACCTTCAGGTGTGTCTATTGTGCCCTTGAGTTAGGAAAGACATCGATTAATCAGGTCTTGCATGCGCTCATCCCCCGGGTCGCTCGTGCCTCATGGCGTCCAGGTCAGAGTCTTAATAACCCTTTCCGAAATGCCTCTATGTAACATTTAATATTTTAGATTAAAGCTATTTACCGGCTCTGATATAATAAAACCCTCAGTATGCATAATTTCCCTGATGTGTCCATACTTAGAATAAGATGACTATTTGCAACAAACCTGATATAGACAAAAAAAACAATAAAAAAAAAAAAAAAAAATAAAAAAAAACCAGAAGTATCCCATCAGCATGATTAGAATGTGAGTGCTTTAAGGGGTATAAATAGGTTCTATTATAAAGGTTTTCCGGCATACAGTAAGCACAATTTTGCTCGGGTGTAGTATTTCAACAGAAGTTAATAAAAAAATGTTTATAGAGACACAGAAGAGCTGTTACACGGAAAACATGTAAAAGTCAAGTGACCACAGTTAGGCCCTTCGGATAGACAAAAATATTTAATGCCTATAGATCATTGTGTCCTCCCTATTGTAAAATCAACTCTTGTCCAGTCCCTCCTCTCATCGGACGGTTACCAGATAAGTCAAATTACCATTCAAAATTGCATAGCATCCAACCTTTCCATCATGTTTTTCCCAGACATGTCGCGCAATCGGTGTAATCAAGTTGATTCTTGATATCACCGATATGCTACTATTCTGCTCTAACTGAATTCTCTACGACGGTTTTACAATATTAATTTATATCTGCAATCGGACACGTAGCCATTTTGTATAACACCCACAGACCATCAAAAATTGATGAAATATCCCTTGATGTTAAATTTGATATGCGACTCTCACCATCTCCATATGTTTTTGCTATTGTACCGAAATACTGACAAAATTTACATGATGCCACATTTAAAGCAATCCATTAGGTTGCCTACCTAACCAGGTTTTCCCTTCTGCGGGGCAACTAAATTGACTCTTACTAAACGGTCCCGTAGACTCCGCTCCCTTATGCGATAGTGATAGTACGGTTACCAGCGGGCACAGTATCTCTTTTAGGATCTCATCCTGCAATAGTCCTCCCTCAGTATTTTCTGACAAGGATCTTCAGTATACTATTTCTGCCTGGGATTCTGTATCTCCATTAATTTAGTTTTGTCATTTCTTATACCAATCCAGAGTCAGCCTATCTTAGTTTGAGGGCGACGAGGAAGGTTTACACGTCTTCAAGTACGCCCTGTTATATGGGCACCCGCCCCCTCACCTCACTTATAGTGAGGCAGATGATTTCAGGATAACCACCCCTTGCCTCTAAATTCTTTCCATCTAGTTCCTTAGCTTGACCTTAAAAGTGTTATGTCGGAGCAGTTCATCTTAGCCGCAAATATTGCCCCCCGTGGATAATTCCCTTCATCTGGGTCTTGGATGACTGTATCCTCTTCATCAGTCGGCATCTGTTGGGTGGCAGTATCTCTTCCTGTACTCTTTGTGTCACTGTGTGGTCACAATGTTCTTTATTAGTACACATCAGGAAGGGGTATAGTGTATTCATTAGAAGAAAAACGTGAATTTTAAAACCCTATTGAGTTCTGATTAAGAGAACCACAAATGCAGCAAATGTCAGAATGTCTCTCTCACCACAGTACAAAAATGTGTCTATGAAAACGTGCACCATAAGAACGACATATCGATCTAGTCACAGACGTTACTCCATTGGTCATCCTTGATGACAATCGTTTTCTCCCACTAGCCCAGGAAATTAGATAGTGGGGGCCGCCACGGGATCCCCATCGCAGTGCCCCTGAGCTGGTGGTTTAGATTTTGCGATCGATAACATAAATATGTTATTTCATACAAGAGAGAAATCGTAATAAAGACAGTATGCAAATCATTATGGTTTCTGTAAATGATTCCCTCTTCATTACTGTCCAGGTAATTTTTTTACGCTTCCAATTCCTTTTTCATGCGGGAATGGATAGATATACTACAGCTTCCACATCTATGGGCATAAACGGACGTCTTTCATTAAACACACTACTTCTTCTAATTTGGGAGACTAGTCTGATGTATCCCTAACTGTAGGACGGGTAAAGAGGTTACAATAGTTCCTCATAGTCTTTGTCACATCATTACAACACTACAATTTTGGGTTAGGCTACACGCTCATACTCTGATCCAATATTGGTCTGCCATTCTGGGGATTCACCCCCTGTTATGTCCTTGGCAGACTATAGATAGGTTGCCCTTCTTGAAAAGCTCAGGTAATAGGAAACACCATATTCACTGTTTAAATATCACATGATTACATAAAGCAATCATCACAGCATGGTTTGTCTAAGTAGTGCACAAAAGCGGTCATGGTAGGGATCCTTTCTAAGTGTCTCAATACCGGGACGCCTGTCATGTAAGAGGTCAGGCACATCTTTATGATATTGTTGAAGTCCATAAATCATACAACAGTTACCCCCTTGTCCTGCCGGCTGTTATGATGACTGAGGTGTCTCTTTCCAGAGATCCTTGACTGCACAGTGCTGTTTCTCTAGATTTATCGACAGATTATTAGGTCATTCTTTATAACTTCAACTAGAGAACCTTCTCAATCACACATCAATCACGTACATCAGAGAAAAGGAGATACGATGCATGCAATACTGGTTGGGGGGGATGGTAGCATTTAATCACTCTTTTCTGCACATACGGGTCGAAGGCGACCCTTCACATGCTGGGTTTCTCTTCTTCTCAGCCATTGAAACTCAGAACTAGCGGTCCTCACTCACCATTAACACAAGTCACCCTATTTTCTTATTCCAGATTGCATTCATACTGATTGCCTGTTTGCTTCTGTGTATCTGTGAAGAAAGATACCTCGGCACAATTTTTATTAGCACCAACAGATTCAGAGAATTCGAATGGGTCGAAGGATCAATTCTTGTTTGGTGCGCTATAACAGTGATAACCTGGGCAGAGTTCTCTCTAATACAAAGAAAGATGCAAAGGAATGGAAGAACTGGGAATAGATAAAGAGGGGACCTGGTTAGGTCAGTGAGGACCCTAGTGAGTTAATGAGGGCCCTGAAGAAGAGAATAGCCAGCAGTGGTGAGGGTCCCCTTCGACCCCGTTGTGCGCTAAAAGAGTGATTAAAAGCACCACCCGACCACCCAATCCAGATTACATGCACTTAGATTTACTTTCTTGAGACGGTGATTTGGATGAGTTGCATGGTGTCTCGCTCTCAGTGATGTTAAGAATGACCTAATATTATGTCCCAAATCTGAGAGACAGGCACTGGAAGGACTGGAAAAGAGAGTCATCCTCAGTCACTCATAAAAGCCTACCGAGGACAAGGGGGGTAATGTAGTGTGTTTATGGACGCATCAACAACTAATCAATAAGTTGTGCGATCTCGGGACCTATCTTACATGTCAGACGTCCGTGCTTTATGAGAACTATAGAAAGGATACTCACCATGACCCTATTTGGACAGCTTGAAAAAACGTCTTGATGCGATTGTGGGCATTTTTTATGTAATGCATGTTGTATAAGTAAACACTGATACAATCTGGGTTAACTATTACCTCGTATATATTGCTCAAAGCCGATGGGCAGAAATCTTTATTAGTCTGCCTACTATAGGGTGTCATAAGGGGGTGATATACACACTGGAAGGAGTCAGGAACATATAGATGGTGTCAGGTATCAGCGTAGCCTAACCTCAAAATGTAGGGTGTGCAGTCTGTTGACCACAAAAAAACTTTGAGGACTTTGTAACCCTTCTTTACCTCTCTCCTACATTAGGGCATACATCAGACGTGTCCTCCCACAAATTAGAATGGTACGTAGTGGTTGATGAAGACGTCCTGTTATGCAGCATAGATGTGTGGAAGCTTTGTTATCTCTTCCACTTGCTCGCCTATGAAAAAGGATGGAAGCGGTTAAAACACGCAGATTTCACTGGACAGTAGGGGATTCAGTTCAGAAGAAGACATCATAAGTTGAATGTCTTAATTTTACTGTCTTTTTTATTACGATTTCTATTCTTGAGAATACGCAGTATTTGTGTTTCGATCGCAGAAATTTACACAGATCAGGGCACTGCGATGGGGAAACCCCGATGGCCCCACAACGTATGCTATTTTGCTCTCCTGGTTGGTGGCCGTCTCCATGCGAGGGAAACACAGTATACTTGTATCACTCTCAATTGAGGTACAATTGGAGGCAACGCGCTGGACTAACTGTTGATCCGTCGTAGTTCTTATGGGCAACGTTTCATAGACGACACATTTTTGTACCTGTGGAGAGGGTGACATGCTGAATTTGCAGTGCTATTTTGTGGGTTTCTATTACTTAAGAGAACTCAATAGGTTTAAAAATTCACGTTTTCTTCTATTGAATACAACTTTACCCTTCCTGGATTGTGACTGATATCAAGAGAAAGACATTGACACAACATTGAGAACTAAGGTGATACGGAAAGATACGCTGCCACAAACAGTCTACTGTGATGGGCTAGCTGTCATCCAAGACCACCTGATGAGAGGGATTCAATACGGGGGCAATATTTGCGCGGTATAAGTAGGAAAACTGCTCTCAGACATTAACACTTTTAAGAGTCTCAAGCAATGATCTAGATGGAATGATTTAGAGCAAGGGGGTTATCCTTCAAATCAGCGCTCAAGAGGCCTATAAAGGTCGATACTTGAAGGATTCGATGTATAACACTTCATGTCCTAAACTAAGTAGCTGACTTCTGGGAGTCGGTATTAAGAAAATGGATTACGGAATTATTGGAGAAGAGTACAACTCCCAGGCAGATGCTTGGTATTTGAAATCGTCGAGAAAATATGGGGTGGTTCTATAGCAGGATGAAGATCCTAAAAGAGATACTGCCCGCTGTACCGTCTTTCAGCTATCGCAAGGGCGGAGTCTACGGGACCGTTTAGTAGAGAAGTCATTTTGTAGGGCCCCGCAGAGGGAAACCTGGTCTAGGTAGGCATACCATCAATGGTGTGCTTAAATGTGTGGCACTGTAAATTTGTCAGTATGTGGTACAATAGCTCAAACATTGGAGAAGGTGTGAGTCACATTAAATTTACATCAAGGGATTCATCAGAATTGTTGTCTGTGGGTGTTATCTATATGGTACGTGTCCATGCAGTTGTAAATTTTGTTGTAAAACACGTCTAGGAAATTCTGGAGGAGAATAGGGGAGCATATCAGGTGATATCAAGAATCAACGTGACTACAACGAATTGCGCGAAATGTTGGGAAAAACATGATGGAAAGGTGGATGCTATGCAATATAAAATGGTATTGACTTTAGTGAAACTCGTACTCGAGAGGAGGGGACTGGGACAAGTCTGATTTTTACAAAGGAGAGACACAATGGATTTCTATTTTTAAGGGAAATAATGCTACAATAGTGTCTATCGATGGGCCTAAATGAGCTCAATTGCTTTTACATGTTTCCTGTAAATAGCCTCTTCTGGTCTCTATATACATTTTTTATTAATACCTCTGTTGAATAATACGGACTCCCGAGGCATACTTTGCTACTGTTGCCGAAAACCTGTAATTATAGACTATTTATACCATTAAAGCATCACATTCTTATGATGTGGGATAACTTATGTAATATCCTGGTTTAGGTGCAAGGTCATCTTATTTAGTATGGACACATCAGGGATATTATGCATTCTGAGCGGTTTACTTATATCTAGAGTACGTTTATAGCTTTTTCTAATGTATAATTGTCCCATAGAGGCATTTCGGAAAGGGTTATTATGGTTCCTGACACTGGGAGCTATGAGGCTCGGCGATCAGAGGGGATAGTGCGCATTGCACAGACCTGATTAAATCGATGTTGTTTACGCCAGGCGCAAAAAGGACACAACTGAAAGTGAGCGCGGCCAAGCCTGTCTGTAATTCTGGAAATGTGCATCAGTGCTGTCTCTGGTCTCCGAGCAGCGGTCACACAAATGCGGCCAGCGGGATTACAGGTTGTGAGTGAGTGTGGTGCAGGAGACAGGGGGCGATTTTTCTCTGATGGGTAGGTACCTGGGAACTGCTTTTTAAATATATCTGGTTTTCTACACAGTTGTGGTGGGACACTTTGACCACCCAACTACTTTTGTTCCCATCAGGAGGAGTGGAACCAACTCCTCACTGGTAACAAACATTGTAACTCTGTTTAGAACGGATTCATGGTGAAAGGCTGGCGTATTTTTTGATGGGATTTGGGTTTTTAGTCTCATTTTTTTTATCATTAGTTTCAGATTGATATGAAGGGGATACACCCCTTCTCCTGTAAGTAGGTACCAATGAACTCTGTGGCCTCCATAGGATACTCATGGTGGAGGTTCAGGTTACCTTTTTTTGATATGTAATTGTTTATCTAATGGTGCAATAGTCGACCATTGAGTTTTTGTTTTACTCCAACTGTGGAGTCCCTGATATTTGGGACGAAACGCTTGTTTGGGGAGATATTGAATTTAACTGTATGTTTTTTTTGGGATATCTCGGTGTGTGAACAGCGCCATCATTCTTGTCTAGTAATAACACCTTTAGCCTATTTTTTCTCAATAATTTGGATCTCCTCGAGGATACAGAGACCAATAGGGGATTGTGATATAGAGGTTTATTGGTTTAAATGTCTTTTTCTTAGAGATAGAGTTGTTGATTGAATACTATATCACTACAGTTATACGACAATACATTTACGATATTCCCTCTCTATCTGACACTATACCCCCCCCCTAGATACTACATAGGGTAGGGTGAGTTTGAGGGATTTCCTAGGTACTGGGTGGGGTCGCCCTTTTTGGGGCGGGTTCTCCGCATTGGATCAGTACCAACATCTAGTATTGCAGGAGACAGATTTTCATGACAAATTATGTTGGTAGTGTCCCTATCTATAGCATAGGGTGACAAAATTATTTTATCATTATGAAATAAAAGTTATATTTTAAAGGAATATTTTTTCTATGCTCCTTTTTTTTTCAGCTGTTTAACCCCTTAACGCCGGAGCCAGTTTTGGCCTCTCTGACAGAGCCCCATTTTTTAAATCTGGCATGCGTCACTTTACCTATCCATGTGATTCAGAGACTGTTTTCTCGGGACATTGTGCTTTAATATAGTAAAAAATTTTGCTCCAAAAAGACCTCGTTTATTTGTGAAAAATATCAAAGTATCGGGAAAAATTGGAAAAATTTACCAATTTCAAATGTCAAAAATTTCTGCGTGTAAAAGTTATTCCACTCAAAATTGTTTATAACATCTACCATATGTCTACTGTAGGTTGGCATAATTTTTTTAAATCTTTTTTTTTTTTTACGACATTAGGGGGCTTAGAAATTTAGTAGTAATTTTAAAATTTTCAAGAAAATTCGCAATATGCATTTTTTTTTAGGGACCAGTCCAGTTGTAAAGTGACTTGATTGGCCTGTATGTAAGGTACCCCAATAAATCACTCCATTTAAGAAACTGCACCCCTTAAAGTATTCAAAACAGCATTTAGGAAGTTTATTAACCCATTAGGTGTTTCACAGGAATTAAAGCAAAGTGGAGGTGAAATTTCAAAATTTCACTTTTCTTGCAGATTTTCAATTTTTATCCATTATTCACAAGAACACGGTAGACATGATCAGCAAAATGCAACTTAATATTGATTCCCCAGATTCTGTTGTGTTCAGAGATATCCCATATATGGCCTTAGTGCGCTATTTGGCTCAACCACAAGCCTCAGAGTAGGAGGAGCACCTACCTGACTTTGGTGTCTCATTTTCATTACGATTTTATTTAGGCGACATTTCAGGTTTGCGGACACCCTAAAGTGCTTAAACTTAATAAACACCCCTAAAAAGACCCAATATTGGAAACTACACCCCTTAAGGAATATATCCAGGGGTGCAGTGAATATATCAACCCCACAGGTGTTTCACAAATTTTTTTAGCGTTAGGCTGTGAAAAGGAAAATAATATTTTTTTCCCAACAATCTGCAATCTGAAAATTTATAATTTTTACAAGGAATCCTGGAAAAAAAGCAACCAAAATTTTATTACGCAATTTCTTCCAAGTTCGGCAATACCCTACATGTGGCTGTAAACTGCTGTTTGGGCGCATGACAGGATTGGTATCATTTTTTTGGGGAAAAAGACTTTTTGATCAGTTTTAAATCCATTTTTTGGAAGGCAGGGTGAAGAAAATACTGCAATCCTAATAGTATTTTTTATTTTTAACAGCGCTCACCGTGGGCGATACCCAATTTATAAAGTTTTTTTTATTTTGAAGCACTTAAAAAAGTGTTTTATTGTTTAAAACAATACTTATGCATCGCTGTCTTCTGAGAGCCATAACTTTTTTTATTTTTTCGTATAGGACTTTTTTTTTTGCGGGATGAACTGACGTTTTAATTGGTACAACTTTGGCGTTTATATGAGTTTTTGATCACTGTTTATTCCATTTTATGTGCTGCAGGCGTTCACCGTACAGGTTAATTAACGAGACAGATTTATAGGGTGGGTCATTACGCACTTGGCGATACCAAATATGGGTACTTTATTTATTTTTTATCTTTTTTGGAGTAATTGGCGTTTGTAAAGGGGAAAAGGGCGATGTACGTGTTTTTTATTTTATTTTTTTGTGTTTTACTTTTTTTTTTTACTTTTTCACAATTATGTCACTTTTCCCCAGCGGGGATTTGGAACAGCAATCGTCAGATTGCTGTTACAATGGTAGACCTGTACATAACATTGCTGCTATGTACTGGTCACCATGGTAACTGTTAGTCACCATGCCCACTATGCATTGACGGCCAGGATGCTTTCAGAAAGCATCCGGGCCGTCGGCAGGGGCGTTGCTAGGTTCCTAAAACATCCGGGGCTCGGGCCCTTTGTGTTTTTCTGGGTAGGGCTGGGTTCACACGACATTTTTCACGCCTCATTGTGAACTGGGGGATGTTTTTTTACAGAGGAAAAACCCTTGTGTTCCTGTCACTAATTTTCTGCACATTCCACACAGATCCCGTCCATCTCCCAGCAGTCACTGTACAGTAAAAATCACCAATGACAAATTTACTTTTTCAGAACTTCTCACCTTCATATGACAATACCCCTAAACAGTCACCAAAACATACACCGATACATGGAGCAAATCTACCAAAACAAGTGATTGTTACTAAAACCCTCCTCAAAACCAAGACCCAAAACTATTACTACTTAAGGCTCAAATAATCCTGCCAGACCCTGACCAAATGCGACCCCCACATGTGACCATCAGCTGTACACAGGCTCTGATTACATATACCACCGCCATACAGTGACCAGATAGTGGTAGATAATAGTTGTATGTAGACTCTGCAGAAATATAAGTGATTACCCTGCTGTTACATTTAGTGACTCACCGGAGACGTCTTTTCTGATCAGCGTCGTTCACTTTCCCTTTTTTTCTCCATCCGGTTCACACCTTCATGCTGATTGCTCTCGGCCAATACTTGTCCCTGAGGATTTGGACACAAATATCTTAGAATCCTCACATTTCCAGAAAACTCCTTAATTATAGGTATAGCAGTCCCTCAGTTGGGTATATAGGGGCACTGAAAGCAGTATATGGGGCCACAGGCAGGTATATGGGGCCACAGGCAGTATATAGGGGGACACAGGCAGTATATAGGGGGGCACAGGCAGTATATGGGGGCACAGGCAGGTATATAGGGGCACTGAGGCAGTATATGGGGGCACTGAGGCAGTAAAATGGGGGCAACAGGCAGGTATATGGGCCAAAAGGAATGTATATAGGGACTGAGGCAGTTTTATGGGGGCACTGGGGGCAGTATATAGGGCCCACAAGAAGGTATATAGGGCATGAGGAAGTATATAGGGGCCACAAGAAGGTATATTGGGGCACTGAGGCAGTATATGGGGGCTCTGAGGCAGTATTTGTGGCCACAGGCAGTATATGGGGACCACAGGCAGTATATGGGGGCCACAGGCAGGTATATGGGGGCCACAGGCAGGTATATAGAGGCACAGGCAGGCATATGGGGGCCACAGGCAGGGATATGGGGGCCACCGGCAGGCGTATGGGGGCCACAGGCAGGCGTATGGGGGCCACAGGCAGGTTATATAGGGCCACAGGCAGGGATTGGGGCCACAGGCAGGCATTATAGGGGCCACAAGGCAGGCATTATAGGGGACAGGGACAGGCATTATAGGGCACAGGCAGCATAGGGGGCCACAGGCAGGGAAATATGGGGGCCACAGGCAGAATATGGGGGCCACAGTCAGGCATTATAGGGCACAGGCAGCGATAGGGGGGCCCCCGCACGGATATGGGGGGCCACAGGCAGGGATTATAGGGGCCACAGGCAGGCATTATAGGGGCACAGACAGGGATATGGGGGCCACGGGCAGTATATGGGGGCCACAGGCAGTAATAATAGGGCACAGGCAGCCATTATAGGACCACAGGCAGGGGTATGGGGGCCACAGGCAGGGATATGGGGGCCACAGACAGGGGTAGGGGGGCCACAGGCAGGCATTATAGGGGCACAGGCAGCGATATGGGGGCCACAGGCAGGAATATGGGGGCCACAGGCAGCATATGGGGGCCACAGGCAGGCATTATAGGGGCACAGGCAGGGATATGGGGGCCACAGACAGGGGTAGAGGGCCACAGGCAGGCATTATAGGGGCACTGAGGCAGGTAAACGCTTTAAAAACAACAACATTCATACTCACCTTAACTCCCCCGGCGAGCGCACTCCGTCCTCTTCAGCCCGCGCTCCTCCGGCAGCTCCTCGGGCGCACGGCCTATGACGGCTGTGCGCCCGAGGACAGGCAGCGGAGTGATGACATCACGTCATCGCGACGCTGCTGGCTGAGGCGCATGGGGCCGCGGCGGGTCCTCAGCGCTGTGAGGACCCGGCGGCCTCTCGGTGTTGGACCTGCGGGTCCGACACTGTCTGCGGGGGGGGAGCGCTCGCTCTCTGCTCCGCAGAAGCCCACGGCTGTGTGTGCGTCCAGCGGAAAGCACATGCAGCTAAAGGGCCAGTCGGTGCTCCAGGCCCAGGGCAGAGGCCTGGAGGGCCCGGGGAGACTCGGGGCAAGGGTGTTTTATTCAGGGCCCGAGCCCCGAATAAAACAGCCTAGCGACGCCCCTGGCCGTCGGGTAAGGGACCAGCGAGCGGCATCTCCACCGCTTGCTGCGCCGATGGCAGGCAGAAGGAGCTCACTCCTTTCCTTTCCTGCAGTTTCATTATTGTGACCATGACAGGTCGCAATAATGAAGCGTTAATCACCCGCGGCCGGAGCTCACTCCGGCCGTGGGTGAGGGGGCATGAGGAAAGCGGTAAATTACCGCTGGTTCCATGTCGTATGCATATGTCCATTTGCGGGAACGCACTTCCCGCTAGGACGTATGCATACATCCAATGTCGGGAAGGGGTTAAAGGTCCTGTATGTCTTGACACACAAGAAACGGCTCTGTGCTGACCAAGAGGTCTAGCTTTTATCAGAACAGCCTTTGGAGCCACAATCCTTTGGCCCTGCCTCCCAGGGCTTTTTAACATGAAGGAGGAAACTAGTCCTGGACTGAGACAGAGATTGGGAGGAAGGAAGCTAGACAAAACAGAGCAAAGGACCATGTTGTTTGTAGTTTTACAGGGCAAAGAGAGAAACAGCTCTGTGTCACGCTTAGGAGTTCTGGTGACCAAGCGGATTTGGAATTTTTTGCCAGCAACATTTTAAGTGACATGGGTTTGGACGTTTTTCCTAAGGCTTTCAGCATGAGGGAAAAATAGGGTGCATGAAATCAGAATCAAGTTGAAAGGGAGAAAGATAGATAAATTAGAGCAATAGACCATGTGGTGTGCAGTTTAACAGGTAAATGAGAAACTGCTTTCAAACAAGAAGTGCTGTTGCTCAGCTGCAGAGAAGGGAACATCATACCAAAAGTACAAACTTGCACAGAACATCACAAGGAGATGAAAAAAAGGCTCAGACAAGCCTCATAAGAACTTTTGTTTGGTTTTCCAGACAACACTTTTAATAAAATAGACATCTTGTACCACATTTTTGAAGCCAGCTGAGGACTGGTGAACCATTAAGGCATCTGTGGAATAAGTAAGATCTACTGTGGTAAGGATCTGCTAGATTTTGTTCCCTAAAGACCTAATTTGGATCAGATTGTTTTTATACATTCTTAAAAGAATTCATTTTATTACAGTTCTAATACTTTACAAATCACTAAACAGATGACATATGGAATATTGTTTTAAGCACCAGTGCATGAGAAAGACATTGTAGAGTTTGAACAAGTTTAAAGGTGGGCAACAAAAATAATAATAGCAGTGTGTGGACTACAATATCCAGAAAGATTAGGGTTATTTAGTTTAGAAAACAAAAACAGCCAAGGGATGATCTAATTAAAATGTATAATAGCTATAATTCAGTGATGAGCAGTATAAACAATTTCGGCCAATTAAGTGCTATTAATGCCAAGGGCTGTATCACAGAGAAAAGTGAATTACTAATTAAAACATAAGGTTTAATACAAAAGTTATAAAAAAACTAGCTAACACCCTGGAAAATCCCCATATCCTAATCCTCACCTAGACATGGCAATCACCCCAAAAAGGGGAGCCCTGAGCTGGAACCAATCCCTTGCTAATCCCTAAACAAAACCTAGAAGGTAACTTGGTAGTCAGAGACAAAAAACTATGGGCGACATGTATGAAGCTCGCCGGGTCGGGGCGCGCTTTTCCGCTAGTTTTCCGGTGAAATCTGCGCCTGATTTATGTCGGGGCCGGGGTGCGCTCATACATCCAATGTAAAGTCCGCTGCTCCTCGCCAGTGTGTTAGGCGCAGTGCGGGACTTTGGCGCAGTGCGGCGCTGCGCCTGAGATTCACCGCCGGAAGTAGTGCGGTCATCCATGCGGGGAAAAGTCCCCCGCGCCTCGCCAGTGTGTTAGGAGCAGTGCAGGGACTGAGGCGCAGAGCGGCGCTGCGCCGAAGATTCGCCGTCCGAGGAGTTGCGCTCATACATGCGGGGAAAAGTTCCCTGCGCCTCGCCAGTGAGTGGGGTACAGTGCGGGGACATGGGCACAGTGCGGGACTTTGGCGCTGTGTGGGACTGCGCTGAAAATCTGTTCCGATGCGAGACAGGCTGGAAAACAGCGAGAAATCATTCCACATGTCGGTGCGGAGTATGAATCAAAAATCGCCTTTATAAAGGCGTTAAACATTCTCAGAAAAAAAGAGCGGAAACCTCAAAAATAAAAAATACATAAAACAAAAATCACTTTCCAATATCCTAATTCAAGAATTAGGATATTGGAAATTGCCGGGAAATACAGTAATTCAAATTCTGAAAGCTATTCTCATTGGTCGGCAGAAACCGGCCAATCAGAAAAGGAGCGACAAAGACCCATTAAAACCTATGGAGAACTATTGACCAATCAAATTCAAAGGCGGGACAGTTCAAAATACAGTTAAAAGGCAGAATAGAGCTGATTGGTTGAGCTAGCGGTGGCTTGCCTATCCCAGCCAATCAGAGCGCGAGCTACTTCTCCCATTGTAGTCTATGGAGAGATCAGCGCCATGCAATCTCTGCTCTCAGCGCTGTGCGGCATGAAGTATTAATAAAAAAATCATTTTTATTAAGTGTAAAACATTATCAGATAAAGCGCTGAAACCTTCTATAAACATACATTAATAAAATCCCTAACAACGCGTTTGTCACCTAGACCGGTGCTACATAAGGAATTGCAATAGAGAGAATTGCCGGGAAATACAGTAATTCAAATTGTTTAAGCTCTTCTGATTGGTCGGCATAAACCAGCCAATCAGAATAGGAGCGACAGTGGCCCATTATATCCTATGGAGGAGAATTAACCAATCAGAATAGGAGCGATAGGGACCCATTATAACCTATGGAGAAAAATTGACCAATCATATTCCAAGGCGGGACAGTTCAAAATACAGTAAAAAGGCAGAAACGAGCTGATTGGTTGAGCTAGCGGGGGCTCGTCAAGCTTAGCCAATCAGAGCGCGAGCTACTTTCTCATAGAGTTCTATGGGGAAAAGAAATTCCGAGCGAGCTCTGTGATTGGCTGAGTTAAAAGAGGCGCCGTTATTTGGACCAATGGGAGAGCGAGCGACGCTCCTATGGGTTTTCTAATGCAATCTGAAATAAAACTGTACATGGCCGAAATCAAATTATAGGACTACAGAAGTTGTCCCGATGTGTATATAAAATGAATAATAATATGGGGGTAACGAAAAAAAAATATTCAAAAAAATCATGTTTATTTCGTTATTTTCGTTATCCAAGGATCAATAGTATGGGTGCAACGAAAATAAAGAAATAAACATGATTTTATTGAATTAATATTTTTTTTTCGTCAACAAGATGTAAATTTGTTTCAAGGAAAGCACCCACTCTGCATTCCATTCTTGCACCTAGCCTAGTCAAAACTAATAGAAAACAGAAAACCTGGCTCAACATAGAAGGTTTCTTTCGTTGTGGTCTATCTAGATGCTCATGTTGTAAGTATGTAAAACAAACTAAAGAAATCCAAGGTTTACTAGATGGCAGTATATTTAATATTAAACAATTCTTGAATTGCGAATCTAGTAATGTAGTTTATTGTCTTGAATGTGTAACATGTAACTTGAGATACGTTGGATGCACTACCAGACGCTTGAAAGATAGAGTACGGGAACATGTATATGGTGCGTCTTGTGCAGACATAAGAAATGTATCCAACGTGTCTAAACATTTCTATTATACACATCATGGAAATGTATCGGATTTAAAAGTTTTTTGTATTGAATCTGTTTCTATTGGAACCAGAGGAGGTGATCATAAAAGGTCATTACTAAATAGGGAAGGCTATTGGATTCTTATGTTGAACACTGCCAACCCCTCTGGTCTCAATTATAGAACAGATCTCATTTTAAATTATTGATGTGGTAATTTGTCTGTTCCGCCCTTCTTTTTCCCTGTCCCGCGCGTCTCCTCCCCCTTGTTTTTTTTTTTTTCTTTCTCTCTCCCTCCCCGGTGTTGAATGGGTGTTTCCTATAAAAGGAAGTAGGAACTTGACAAATGTTGTTATGACTAAGAATCGCTAGATTCGAAACGCGTCAACAAGATGCAGGTTTACACTTGGTTTTATCCTGTGGCATTCACTGTCTAAGATGTCTTTTTTGATACTCAAATAAATTGTTTCTCTTATCTGGCTGCCTTCTGATCTTCCCCTTTGTTTGAGGCGGGTTCAATTTTTAGAGAATGTTTTAGCTCTTTATCTGATAATATTTTACACTTAATCAAAATTATTTTTTTTATTAATACTTCATGCCGCATGCCGCTGAGCGCCGAGATTTCAGTGCGCCGCTCTTTCCATAGAATACAAGGGGAGAAGTAGCTCGCGCTCTGATTGGCTGGGATAGACAAGCACCCGCTAGCTCAGCCAATCAGCTCTTTTCTGTATTTTTACTGTATTTTGAACTGTCCCGCCTTGGATTTTCATTGGTCAATAGTTCTCCATAGGTTATAATGGGACATTGTCGCTCCTATTCTGATTGGTCAATACTCCTCCATAGGATGTAATGGGTCTTTGTCGCTCCTATTCTGATTGGCTGGCTTCTGCCGACCAATGAGAAGCGCTTCAACAATTTAAATTACTGTATTTCCCGGCAATTCTCTCTATTGCAATTCCCTATGTAGTGCCGGTCTCGGCGACAAACGCGTTGTTAGGCATTAATTGATTTATTTTTAAAGAAGGTTTCAGCGCTTTCTCTGATAATGTTTTACACTTAATAAAAATTATTTTTTTATTCATACTCCATGCCGCACGGCGCTGAGAGCCGAGATTGCATTTGCGGCGATCTCTCCATAGACTACAATGGGAGAAGTAGCTTGCGCTCTGATTGGCTGGGATAGCCAAGCCCCCGCCGCATTAACCAATCAGCTCTTTTCTGCCTTTTTACTGTATTTTGAACTGTCCCGCCTTGGATTTTGATTGGTTCAAAATTCTCCATAGGCTATAATGGGTCTTTGTCGCTCCTATTCTGATTGGCCGAGATAGCCAAGCCCCCGCCGCATTAACCAATCAGCTCTTTTCTGCATTTTTACTGTATTTTGAACTGTCCCGCCATTGATTCTGATTGGTCAATCGTTCTCCATAGGTTTTAATGGGCCACTGTTGCTCCTATTCTGATTGGCCGGTTTATGCCGACCAAAGAGAATAGCTTTCAGAATTTGAATTACTGTATTTCCCGGCAATTTCTAATATCCGATTTCTTGATATAGCACCGTTCTAGATTTTTGGAAAGTGATTTTTTTTTTATTATGTTTATTTTTGAGGTTGAGCTCTTTTGTGACACTGTTTTCCGCCTTTATAAAGGCGATTTTTTTCAGAATCATACTCCTGCTGCACGGAGCAGAGCGCCGAGATTTCTGTCGCGATCTTCTATCTGCTTCCTCGCATGTTCCGATCCTGCTTCACTTCGCCGCCGCCGGAGCATTTAGACCAGAATCAACCAGGTCTGACTGTCGGAGCTGCCGAGCGCTGCACTGCGCCTCGCTTTGCCGACTCGCGATCGTACATGCCTCGGAGTTTTCAAGCGCGCCGCGTCCCGCCCCGGAACGCCTACACCGCGCCCACACCACGCCCATTGCCCGCCCCTTCATGCGGGGCGCAGCTGAAAGTGGCGAACGCTGCGCCTAACACTGCATCCCTGCGTCCGACAGGGGGATTCGGGCCGGGAGGCGCAGTATACGCCAAAAAACAGGCGTAAAGCCCGTTCATACATGTCGCCCTATATGTCAAAATAAGCCTAATAATCAGTTGGATACAAAAAAGAAGTGGTAATGAACATCCGTGACTCAATCAGTAGCATAAAATATCGTTAACCCAAAAGTACATCAATATACATGAAGAAAGAATATATACTAACCACACTTCATATGGTACAAATTACTACAATAAGGAACTTCATCATAACTGGACTGAGCCAGTGCACATTCCAACACATTTCTCCCATAATATAACAGGATCATCAGGGAGAACTATTGGTGAAAAAACAATCATGGAGTACAATAAAAAGGATGCCAATGTAATCAAAAATACAAATATAGCAGTACCGCCATTAATAACAATACAAAATTGATACAGGCGGCATCAACAACTGTTTCGATGCTACAATGAGTCCCAGCTCAAGATACATAATAGAGAGGATTGTATCTATAAGAAGAGGATCCTCTAAGTCTAGAGGAAAGAGGAAATAAGGTTTCCACACTAACACAGAAGGAAATTTTATTTTATTTACTGTAAGTAAAGTGACTTAAATGTACGGGGCTGCGCCAGAAGTCTGGCGTCTTTTCAGCCTGAAAACTGGCGCAGCCCTGTTCGCTATATTTTTAATCAGGTGCACTCCAATATCAGGCACATTATAAAGCACCCGCGGCACTTTGTGATGCGCCCAAGATATGGGGGCGTTCTGGAGGTGTGTCGCACTAAAACCATACAAAACTACACATTTAGGACTTTTGAATGGCAGATCCAGGCCCATTACTGCTGGAACAGGTAGACCACTTTAAAACCCACAGTAGAACAAGTTAGTAGACTTATTCTACGCTACTAATGCGCGCAAAAAAAATGGCGCCTGGGTGCCAAAAATCAAACATGTCACCCCATGTGCAGTGAGAATATGGAACACTCTCACAAGGGAAGCTGTCATGGTATGTTCACTTAAAGAGTTTAAATGCTGTAAAGATGTGTTTCTTGAGGGTACTAATATTACGAGTTATGGTTACTAAGTTGATGATATAAGTTATAACCCTAGGATTTATTCTGGTTGCCATGCTTGGAGCTGGAAAACATGGCAACCAGAATAATACAAAAAATCTAACATTAAAAAATGGTTAAAATGATCTTCTTTGGGTTAAAGATGTGGTACCATAAACATCATTTATCTCCTATCATGTGGATGCGAGACAAGTGTTTGCAGTAAAACCCCTTTAACAATTCTAAAGCCATGACCTCATTTTGATTTTATGGTATTTTTACTTTCTATATCAAGGAAATGCTTTGTGACAAAACAGGAGTTCTGTTCAAGGCAGTTAATCATATCCCTGCACTGACTTTTTTTTTTTTTACTAAAAACACAAATTTGTAAAACCTTAAAAAAGAAGTGTCATCTTTAACAGCATTTTCATGAAACGCCAAACACTTTATATTTTTTCTTCTAAATGATTTAGTCTCTGAAGAAAATGTTTCTGTTCACTAACATGCAGAAGTCATATTTTTTCTCCAAAGCAACTGTCTTTAAAAAGATGCAAATTCATGGATTGATGGGGTTCATGAATATGAAGTTCACTTTTATTTATAGCAATGTTAGCAATGAAACAAAAAATACATTATAATCACATCTCATATAAATTTCAAGATATCCCACTTAGAGTTTTCATGATCCAAGTTATGGATGATTGCAAAAATCATGACTGCTTCAAATTTGCAATTAACTAAATGGGATAAGGCCACAGATGGTATAACATGTACAAATAAATCTAAATATTCAGTGTAATACAGTTAAACCCAAGATGTCTGTGCAGAGAAAAAAACATGTTTGTAGTTGAGGATAATGAGGGATGAGTTACTGTGGACATATACTGGAAGTACTTACTGCTTAAATGATATGTTTCAAGATAAGTAACACATTCCACACTAGTACAGAGCTGGAGTATTTCAAACCATTTTTATATTGCTGAATCTGCTTTGTGTTATATTTCTGTCTGGTTCTTGTGCCCTGATTTATCTAAATAATAGCTCAAGTGCCAGGCAACTGTATATATCTACAGCGAAAAGCTATCTGGAAACTTTAGAGAAGAGAAAAATATAAAAAGTAGTCTCTTTTATGGTCTAAATAAGTTATCCACTCCTGCTTCATATGTAGAAGCGTTTGGAAATGACTTGCCTAGGCTATCGTTTTTTTAAGTGTATTTATTAAAAGCCGGGAAGTATACATAAATACAAGCTTTTATCTCTGTAGTAAACCAGCATCCAGATAAAGAATAGCTGAAAGGGTTTTAGTGCAGGTCTAATGTAATGAAAAAATGCCACATTATTTAGCCTATTAATGGTGTAGTTGATGTAGACACAGAATCCAGTTCTGCTTTTGAACACATCTTATGAATTATGGTTGTTCTTCTTTTTTCTATGAATGCTACCGGCTTCTCCTATCAAACTAAATGGAGGTCACAAAGCAAAGATCAAAATGACCTCCCTTACAGTGTCAGGTTTTTCTACCCAGGACAGAAATACATAGGTCCACATGTATGAAAACTGTCTAGGTCTAACACTCTCAAAGTGAGTTTTAGACCTAGACAGTTTTCATTTATGTGGCCCATAGTGTGTTTACTTCTCCATTAAATTCCTGTGATGCATGGGCTGATACATTACTTCTTGGTTTGGTAACATTTTAGTTTCTGTAGAGAGATGTTCCTGCATAGGTTTTCATGTCCCTTTAGCAAAGGTGATAGGACCAAACACAGTGGAGTCACCTGTCTGCAAGGACCCTGTACCAACCACAATGCTTACTTTTATAGTATTTGCAACCTTGGAGATATCACTACTAGTAATCTTCCACTAATTTCCATTCCATTACTGACTTTTCTACTGGATATTCTGTCATAAGGGGCCCTTACAAATGGAAACATCAAAGCTTCTGATCAGAGTTTGCAATGAGAAGGTACTCCAGTGTTTCTTTGTCTTCTAATTCTTCTATCACAAAAAACATAGATTGATTAATGTTTAAGATAGTATATGTAGATAGCTGTCTTCTGAAAGCACTAGAAGGGAATATGTCATAAAAAGTCACCTATTGTTTAAATTATATTTTTATGTTAAACATTATTTTGTTATAATACTATTAATATTTTTTTTAAATCCCCAAATTCTGTAGTTTTTACTTTGGCCACTAGGCCTAAGGATGGTCTGACACTTCCTGTTCTGTAGAGAAAATTGTTTAGCACTCTTTTCATTACCAGCATAAGCAGGATTAGGCCATGTTCACACGGCTTATTCTGGGACGTAATTCAGTCCGTAATTACGCGCCGAAGTGCGCCAATTACGGGCTGAATCCGTCCCAGTAACTACGGTAATGCACAGTTCTCATAGAGAACTATGCATTACGTCTCCTCTCCCTGCTCGGCGAATACGCCGAGGGGGGAGATAATTGACAGGTCACTTTCTAGCGGCGTATTCGCGCCGCTAGCAATGACTGTCTATGGGCCGGCGAAGTGCCGGTCCCCCGCTCGCTCCCCCGCTCCCGCCCTGCCCCCCGCCACACGGCGTAATTGCGGGGCGGAATTACGCCCCGCAGTTAAGCCGTGTGAACATAGCCATACACTGAAAAGTAACACCAATGTGGATAGATAACACAGGATCCACTATTCACAATAGAAGATGGCCACAGCTTCCACTCTTTGTACACTCATTTCTTCCAAGGTGATAGAACATGCCTAGAAAACACTCCTATAGAAGTCAATGGTTCTGCTCCTGTTTACATGCTTCTATGTCCGTGAAGCTGCTCTCTAAATGCTGTTAAAAGCATCTCAGGTCTTTTAGGTACCTCCATAATCATATACAGACAACATACTGTATATACTCGAGTATAAGTTGAGTTTGACAGCACAAAAAATGTGCTGAAAAAGCCGTACTCCGCTTATACGCTAGTCAACGCTGGTGTCCGGGCGCTGCAATGGCCCGGGCGCTGGTGGAGAACCATCAACTGTATACGACTAATCTGGTAGTGCATACAGCTGAATCTCGAGTTACCCGAGGATGCCCGGGTGCTGTCATGGCCCGGGCGCCTGCGGGGATCACTTCAGCTGTATGCGACTCCTCTGGGAGTGCATACAGCTGACTCTCCGGTCAGCCGACAGGGTCCGGGCACTGCCATGGCCAGGTGCTGACGGCAATCTCTTCAACTGTATGCGACTCCTCTGGGAGCGCATCCAGCTGAAGATACCACTGTGGAGCAGAGAGCGAGTGCTCCCTGCTCCGCAATGGGACTCCGGAAGGCCGCAGTATCCGAATGACATCACGCCGCCTGTGCCAGGAAGAAGACGGGTCGCATTGGAGTGGAGAGTAGAGATGAGCGATCACTAAAAAAATCTAGATTAAGTCGATTGTCGATTTTAAAGAAAATCGTGTTGATTTTTTATCTCGATCAATCGCCGATTCCCATTAAAGTCAATGGGAGAAGCTTATCAGGTTAATTTTTATACCGAAACAGGTGAGGAGAAGCTGGAATTAGCATCCATAACAGTTAACTGGATACGAGGTACAACTTAGTGAAGACAATGGCTCTAAGAGTCACAGAAAATGGAGGTTCAGCTGACAGGGACGTAGTTATAGGGGGTGCAGTGGTAGTCAGTATTCTATTAACCGTTTCAGGGTACCATGCAGCTAAATCAAATGGGGGCCCCACCCATTACTAATTCCTATATTTTTAATATATCACTGGGCCCCTTTTTGATTATGGCCCCTGATAGGAGTATTGCCCTTTGGCACCCCTGGCACCGGAGTAGAAATATAATTTTTTCTATGGAATATCTGTGAAATGTGGTCTCATGGAAGAACCTTGACACAAAGTCAACAGTATTCTTGAATCCTTATACTTTGCAACTGGCAACTAGTATTAGAAATATAATTTTTTCTATGGAATATCTATTAAATGTAGTCTTATGGAAGAACCCTGACACAAAATCAACAGTGTTTTTGAATCCTTATACTTTGCAACAACCACCTAGGATTAGAAATATAATTTTTTCTATGGAATATCTATGAAATGTGGTCTTATGGAAGAACCCGGACACATAATCAAGAGTGTTCTTGAATCCTTATACTTTTCAACTGGCAACTAGGATTAGAAACAGAATTTTTTCTGTGGATGTCATGATTGTGCCAGAAACACCCCCGTCTTTTGGCTCTGGTCGCCGGCCACGGCCAGTACGACGTAAACCATGTTTTTTTTACTTAATACTACGTTTCTTATCACTTGTGTGAACTGTGTTTATTCTGTGCTGGGTGCTAATTGATTCCTGGCCAACGCCTGTGGCCAGGAATCTTCCAGCACACTCTTGGTTAATTTTTGTTCCTTCTTGAGTGACAGCCTTCTTCTCCTATCTGGTCTTTTGTTCCTTCTGCCTATTGCCTCAGTTCTACCTTTCATCTGTTCCTATATAAGGTCTCTGCTGCCTTCCTGCCTTGCCTGCTATTTTGGCTCATTGCCCTATAGTTCGCCTGCTCTCTTCTGTTACTTTCTGCATTTACTCTGACCTTTGCTTGGATTCTGGTTATCCTCTTTGTATCACGTCTCTGTACCTCGCTACCTGTACTGTTGCCGACTTTGGACCGCCCGACTACGTTTATTGTTCTGTGTCCGTTTGTCCTGTCTGTGTTGCACCTATATCAGTGCAGCCATTAGTCTTCCGGTTGGGGCCGGCCTATTAAGGAGTTGGGTTCCCCAAAAGGCAGGGACAGAGGCTGGGACCAGTGTCAGGGCCTCACTTGTCTGTGTCTTTGTGTGTGTCCCTGACAGTCCCTGACAGTGGAATAGAATGAAATGGGGTCTTATGAAAGAACGATGTCTTGGACACTGGTTGTCCCCCCAAAACTGCAGCAAGGAAATTTTGGGCACGGAATGAAGTTTTCTGCAAGAAACCAGTATATCACAGCGATTTCTTTTTACAGCAGAATTCCTAACAGTGTTTTGTACACTGGCTGTCCCCACAAAACTGCAGCAAGGAAATTTTGGGCACGGAATGAAGTTTTCTGCAAGAAACCAGTATATCACAGCGATTTCTTTTTACAGCAGAATTCCTAACAGTGTCTTGTACACTGGCTGTACCCACAAAACTGCAGCAAGGAAATTTTGGGGAATGAATGAAATTTCTGCAAGAAACCAGTATATCACAGTGATTTCTTTTGAGATATTTCCGTAACAGTGTCTTGTGCACAAGCTGTCTCCCCAAAACTGTAGCAAGAAACTTTTGGGCGATGCAAATATGCAGTCAGCAGCAATATCAAAATCCCTAACTACTACTGTCTAGGATTCCCTAATTTTGCTGTACCCCAACCCTAACTAATCTATCTAGCAGCTTTTCCTTTGTGAAATCGCTGGGAAATCATGTGACTGCCTGCTTTGAAACAAGCACAGCAGAGAGAGCAGTGTTCAGTTCAGTTCACAGACTGAAATTAAAATGGCGTTCAACAGGAAATACAATAACAGACATAAAACAGGGTCATGTGATTTTAGCAGCCAATGAGATCTCTATACCCCCATTGGTGACGTTCTTGACCCCCCTCTGTGGTCTTCACTGATTGGCTGGCTGCCATAAGCACAGGAAGCAGCGAAAATGGTGCGATATTAATTCTCAATCTCGATTTTTGATCTGATTTTGAGGAAAAAAATCCGATTGAATCGAGAGCGAGAAAACCGTAAAAATCGAATCAATTTTTACTTTTCTTGATTTAAATTGCTCAACACTAGTGGAGAGGTAAGAGGGGAGAGAGGTGAGTATTTGTATTTTTTTTTTTTTTAACAAGCCCTGCCTATAACTGCCTATAGCTGCCTATGGGGGACATATAATTGCTTATGCCTGCCTATGGGGGACATATAAGTGCCTATACCTGCCTATGGGAGATATATAAGTGCCTATACCTGCCTATTCCTACCTATGGGGGGCATATAAGTGCCTATGCCTGCCTAGGGGGGAAAATTCAGTGCCTATACCTGCCTATTCGGGACATTAAACTGCCGAGGGTGGGACCTATACCTGCCGCTACCTGCCTACAACTTTTCTTGATTTAAATCGCTCAACACTAGTGGAGAGGTAAGAGGGGAGAGAGGTGAGTATTTGTATTTTTTATTTTTTAACAAGCCCTGCTTATAACTGCCTATACCTGCCTTTGGGGGACATATAATTGCTTATGCCTGCCTATGGGGGACATGTAAGTGCTGTAGGAAGCCACAAGGTGCCGTTATTGACGGACGTTATGTGTCACCGATCTGCTTAAGATCGGTGAAATAAAGCCCATTTGTTTTGGTGTCAGCGGCACCCGGGCCCAAACTGAACAGGTTTTTGTATATGTAGTATGGAAAATAATGCCTTTGATCCGGGTCGGGCTTTATTGGAGCAGTCTGTAGAGTTGGGTGGGATGGGCTGCTCCCACATCCAGTCCTGGGCTTACCAGCCCTATAAAAGGGCCCAGCAGGCGAAAGGTGGAGGGGGTGTGGTTCCTTCCCTTTGGTAAAACTACTCAGAGGAGCGAATGTTTGCAGGAGAGCCAGGTGGGCCTTGACTCCATAGAGGGAACGACTGAAACCTGCATGGGGTTTCGCCTTGCCCAGAGATTCAGATTTCCCGGTACTGTGCTGATACCAGTGACTGTGTTTTCAGATGTCTTTTGTTTGGCTGAAGCAAGCTGCCGTTTTTTTCATGTTTTGTGGAGTTGGCTACAATAAATTTTGCGTGTTTCACACTAAAGGGACTGCTTCCCTTTGAGTAATCCCTACAATTGGTGTTCGGATGCGGGCAACATCCTGGAGTAAGAGACTGCATGTCCTGGGTTAAGGCGGCTGCTACTCTTAAAAGTCAGACAGGAGTAATGGCGGAGCTGCTGAAGCACCTGGTGCAGGGGAGCGCACCCAACAGCAACAAGCCCATGCTGAGTCTGTGCGGTCACAGCAAGAAACGAACCAGCTCCTGATCAGGCAGATGTCCATCATGGAGGAGGCAATCCGGGGGAAGGAGACCCCAGCTACACCCCGTCAGGAGGACGGACAGCAGTCGCAGAAAAGGGTACGAGACGCCCTTCAGAAGATGACCCCAGAGACGAGGGGAAGCCTTCCTTACCGTCTTTGAGCGGTTTGCGAACGGGAGAGACTACCAGCCCGCAGTGGGCAGAGGTCCTAGCCCCCTTTCTCACTGGCGAGCCTCAAAAGGCTTATTATGACTTGTCTCTGCGGATGCCAGGGGAATACCCTAAGTGAGATCAGAGATCCGGGCACGCCTGGGCGTGACGGTCACCGTCGGGTAGAGGGTGCACCAGTGGGGTTTACAGGAAGGGACCCGGGCCCCCAAGGTCCCAAATGTTTGGATCTCCTGCACCTCATCCAGAAATGGCTGCAGCCAGAGGTCTTTTCCCCCAGCCAGATGGTGGAAAGGGTCATGATGGACGGTTTGTGAAACGCTCTCCCCAACCCAGTGCAGTGTGGGTCGCGCGGGGAAATCCCCAGACGGCGGGATGATTTTTGGTAGCCTTGGGGAAAGATATCAGGCCGTGGAGTGCTCCTATGGGCGTCCGGGGGCCCCTTTCCCCCTCCATTCGGGCATATGCGGGAGTGACTTTGACGGCCCAAGAAGGGGACACAAAACCCCCCGGGAAGCCCGGTCCAAGGGCCCAAGGCCCTGCCAGAGCCAACCTCCAGCCCCTCTGTCGGGGACATCATTTGCTGGAAGTGCCACGCTGCGGGCACATGACGGCCAATGCCCACTTGGCTCGGAACCCATGGAACTGTTCCATAGGGCGGGTACGTCATTGTTTGCGCAACCGGCCTGCAACAGCAGTAAATGGGACACGGAGAAGGGACTTCCACTTGTCCAATAAGGGTGAATGGCACCCCTATCAGGGGACTCCTGGACTCGGGGAGTTTGGTCACTTCCCTAACGGCCCGTATTCCCCATGTGTTGATCCCAGGGAAAACTTTGGGAGTCACGTGCTTACATGGGGATCCCAAAGTGTACCAGTGGCCGAGTAGTCAGTTAAAATTGATGGGGGTACAGTGTCCCACCAAGTAGGCATCGTGAAGGGTGTTAATGCACGAGGCGATAATTGGCCGGGACTGCCCTCTCTTTTGGTTACTATGGGAAAATACAGTTACAGCAGAAATTCCCGAGAGCACGGGACAGGCCTGAGAACCCTGTCCAGGAGGTGGTTCCGAATTCCCGTTCTCTGTCATGGTAGGAGATGGTGAGAACGAGTCACCCCTTGACGAGACAGTCCCGACCTAGGGGTATCTCGGGGAAATTTTGGGACGGCCCAGCTGCAGGATAAAAACCCCTAAAAGGGGCTTTCAATAGCTTTGGTGGTCCGGATGGGGTCCCCCAAGAGTCAGGGGCCGAGGGAAAGATTTCCCCATTTTGCCATGAAGGGGAACCTGTTGTACCGGGTGACCAAAATCGTGAAAGAAGTGGTGGAACAACTGCTAGTTCCCAAACCCCATAGGCGGGTTTGGGCATGGACCTGGCCACAGTCATGTATTGGGGGGGACACTGGGGCAGTTAAGACCGTAGAGAGGATTCTTACCCAGATTCTACTGGCCAGGGGCTACCGGGAAATCCGGAAACTACTGCCAGCCATGTCCCAGTGCCAGGTAACCTCCCCAGTCGCCAATTTCCGCAGCCCGCTAATCCCATTGCCTATTATTTAGATATCCTTTGAGAGGTAGCGATGGATTTAGTGGGGCCCCCGGAAAGTGGCTCGAGGACCCCCAGTACATTCTGGTCATCATGGACTACGCTACCCGGTACCCAGAAGCTGTGCCCTGAGAAATGCTTCCTCAAAAGTCATTGCTAGGGAGCTTTGGCACATATTTTCCCGAAAGGGGTTGCCGAAAGAGATCCTGACGGATCAAGGGACCCCGTTTATGTCAAGAGTAATGAAGGATCTTTGTAAGGTTCTGAGGGTGACCAGTACGCACCTCGGTTTTATTCACCCCCAGACAGATGGCTTTGGTTTGAGCGCTTCAACAAGACCTTTAAGGCCATGTTGAAAGAAAGTAGTCGAGAAAGATGGCCGAGATTGGGACTACCTTTTGCGTATCCCTATTTTCTATTAGAGAGGTTCCACAAGCCTCCACAGGGTTCTCCCCCTTTGAATTGCTTTATGGCAGGATCCCCAGGGGTCTATTTAGATATCGCCAAAGGAGACCTGGGAAAGCGAGTCACACCCCCTAAAAGCGTTATTGAGCATGTGGACCAAATTGCAGGAAGGATCGCTCAAAGGGACTCCCTTTTTGTTAAAAAGCATCTCTTACAGGCCCAAGAGGCGCAAGTGAGAGTTCTACAACAGGTCGGCCCGCGGTGAGACAGTTTAGTCCAGGGGACCGGGTCCTGGTACAACGGGGGAGAGCAAGTTCCCCGGCGAAATGGCAAGGTCCATATGAGGTAGTTGAGAAGGTGGGCGAAGGTCAACTATTGGGTCCATCAGCCGGGTAGAAGAAAAGCCCTATCAAATCTACCACGTTACTTGCTCAAGCCATGGAAGGATAGGGACCCCGGAGGCATCTTGTTTGTGGTCCCAACCAGAGACCAGTGTAGAGGCAGTAAAGATTGCAGAGACCCCGTCTCCTTCTCAAAACCAACAGTGCAGACAAACTGCTGCAACAAAAATAGGGACTTGTTACAGAGGCACCTGGGCAACAATGTTGTGGAACATGAGATTGTGACCGAGCCTCATGTCAGAGTGAGTTTAAAATCTTATAGGATTCCCGAGGCAAAATTGTGGCAAATTGTGGCAAAAGAGGTACAGAGAATGTTAAAATTAGGGGTGATAGAGGAGTCTAAGAGGGGGAATGGTCCAGCCCCATCGTGTTTGTGCCCAAAAACCCCAACGGTGGTGGCGTTCTGCCCAAAGACTACCCTAAACTAATGAGGTATCCAAGGTCGATGCTTACCCCATGCCCCGGGTGGATGAGTTATTGAGAGGTTAGGGCCAGCCCGGAATTATCACCACCCTAGACCTGTTAAGGAGGTATTGGAAGACCCTTAGCCAAGGAGGCCCGGGGGAAGACTGCATTTTCTACACCAGACGGGTCCTTTCCAAATATGTAAGAATGCCATTTGGGTTGCAGGGGGCTCCGCCACCTTCCAGAGGGCGATGGATAGATCTCTGGGTCCCACAGGGCATATGCGTCAGCCATACTTGACGACATAGTTATTTCAGCGAGATTGGGAGGAGTCACTTAAGAAGATCCAAGCTGTCCTAGATGCGCTAAGGAAAGGTGGGTTCACCATAAAACCCCAGTAAGTGCGCCGTAGGGTGGAGGAGGCCCGGTTACTTGGGGTATGTCGTGGGAAGAGGGGAAATAAAGCCTCAAGTGAAAAAAAATTTGAAGCCATCCAAACTTGGGCCCGCCCCTCAATAAGAAACAAGTGAGAGCGTTTCTAGGGATTGTGGGATATTACCCGGGGGTTTATCCCTAAGTTCGCCGGATTTGGGGGTTTTGCCTAAAATGAACCTAACGAAGGGTTGTCAAATCCGCCATGATCAAGTGGTCCCCAGAGGCTGAGGAGGCCTTCCAAAATTAAAGTCAGCCCTATGTAGACAGCCCGTATTGGTGGCCCAGATTTTCTCCGCAGAGAATTTGTGGTACAAACAGATGCCTCAAGAGGTCGGCCTAGGAGACAGTAATGTCCCAGGTTATCAATGGGGAGGAACATCCGTGAGTTTTTCTCAGCAGGAAGCTGTCCCCTGCCGAGGTAATTACTCCCTTATTTAGAGGGAATGCTTGGCCATTAGATGGGCGATCGATTTCCCCCGGTACTACCTCCTGGGTCGGAATTTTAGATTGGTGACGGATCATGCCCTTTAAAGTGGTTAAGGGAGAAAAAAGGGCAACAATGCCCGGGTCACCCCTTGGTTCCTGGCTCTGCAGGATTTTAATTTCTCGGTGGAGCACAGGCCAGGCAACCTCCAGGGGAATGCAGATGCCCTGTCTAGGGTATATAGTTTGATGGCTGTAGGTGCCCAGTCCCCCGGCATTGGGCAGTGGGGGGGGGGGGGTATGTAGGAAGCCACAAGGTGCCGTTATTGATGGACGTTATGTGTCACGATCTGCTTAAGATCGGTGAAATAAAGCCCATTTGTTTTGGTGTCAGCGGCAGCAGGCCACTGACACAGGTTTTTGTATATGTAGTATGGCAATAATGTCGTGATCCGGGTCGGGCTTTATTGGAGCAGTCTGTAGAGTTGGGTGGGATGGGCTGCTCCCACATCCAGTCCTGGGCTTACCAGCCCCCTATATAAAGGCCCGCAGGCTCAGGTTGAGAGGGGGTGTGGTTCCCTTTCCTTGGTCAAACTGCTCAAAAGGAGCGAATTTTGCAGGAGAGCCAGAGCTGGCCTTGCACTCCATAGAGGGAACGACCTGAAACCTGCATGCGGTCGCCTTGCCCCGTGATTCAGAGTACGGTACTGTGCTGATACCAGTACTGTGTTTTCAGATGTCTTTTGTTCGGCTGAAGCAAGCCTGCCGTTTAATTTTATGTTTTGTGGGGGTGCTACAATAAACTTTGCCGTGTTTCACACTAAAGGACTGCTTCCCTTTGAGCTAATCCCTACAGTGCCTATACCTGCCTATTTCTACCTATGGGGGGCATATAAGTGCCTATGCCTGCCTATGGGGGACATATCAGTGCTTACCTGCCTATGGGACACATCAACTGCCTATGGGGGACCTATACCTGCCTCTACCTGTCTATATCTGCCTCTGCCTATGGGGGGACATATATCTGCCTATACCTGCTATGGGGGACATATACCCGCCTATACCTGCCTATGGCGAACATATACCTGCCTATACCTGCCTATGAGGGACATTAAACTGCCTATACCTGCCTATGTAATTTTATTGGTATCCATTTTTATTTTTAAAATTTTCCAGTAGCCACTGCATTTCACACCATAGGTTTATACTCGAGTCAATAAGTTTTCCCAGTTTTTTGTGGAAAAAGTTGGTGCTTCGGCTTATATTTGGGTTGACTTATACTCGAGTATGTACGGTAATTAAAAAAATATTCAATCAGAAAATTAAAACCGCAAAGAAGAAAAAAATATGTATCAGTACCATATTTTAATTAGTTAAAAAATATATTGGTGGTAGATTCCCTTTAAATAGCCAGATAAAAACACTAAGTGCAACCAAAAAATTAAATATCCCTGAGCTCAATATTTCCCCTTTAACCCATCTTGCTCATGAAAAGAGTATTGTCAGCATAACAGCTGTAAGAGGACAGAGGGGATTGTAGTGGACCAGAGATATGTGTCACCAAGGAACCTGGCGTTGGTGAGGTGAAAACCAGTGATTTCATGTGTCGGCGGCGTTAGGTTGCTAACACACGTTTTATTGTTAGTATATTTGCACAGCAAGTAGTCTGGGTCTGATTTTCACAGGAGCAGTCATAGAGTTGGGTGGGTGACTGCTCTCACATCCTCAGGTCCAGGCCAGAGTTTGGGTTGCTCTAGGTAAGCCTGGAGATCAAGTGGGAGGGTGTATGATTGATTGTCTGTGATGCTGGGAGAGTGCTGGTGTGCGCAGCCGAAGATCCCAAGAACAGACTACACGCCGGTCTCAGTTGGAGACAAGGAAGGCTGGAGGAGTGATCTGGACACAGGACTGTAAGTGTCCCGCACGGACTGTGTAAACCTGTTTTATTTTCTCTGCAATTTTGGCTGAAGTTAAGCCTACGTTTATGTTGCTGTTTATCTAAGGCTGAAATAAACACCTGAACTTTTAAACAGAGCTAAAGGACTGGTCCTGTGTTATCCTACCACCGAGCTGATCCCTTACAATTGGTGGAGGTATGCAATGGGCATTTCTGGCACAAGTTGTGGTGTATGCAACAGTGCATAGAACGTATAGCAGCGACAATTAAAGGGCCGGATGCCTAAAATTCTTTTTACTGCTAACAGACAAGGTTTGGGGCTAGAGAGACTGTGTGGCTGCTGTTTTGTGTGTGCATAATAATGTCCTGGGTTAAGGCAGCAACTGAGATCTCCACTACATCAGCCCCCATGGAGGAACTAATTAAACATCTAGTGCAAGGAAGTGCACAGCCGCAGCAGATTAGTGCACAGCAGCAGCAGACCCAGAAGGAGGCTTTGGATGCTCAGCAGCAGATCCATAGAGAGGCTTTGCAGGCCCAGCAGCAAACCATGGCTCAACAGCAGCAAGCCATGGCTCAACAGCAGCAAGCCATGGCTCAACAGCAGCAGACCCATAAAGAGGCTCTACAAGTGCAGCAGCAGCTCATGGCGCAGAAAATCAAATCTATGGAA
>JAODAL010006456.1:0-133436 GCA_025379985.1 Phyllomedusa bahiana | reverse complement strand
AATTCATTTCTATGCCTCTGAGGTTTAAAGAAAAGTGGAATCGCTTTCCCTTATTACTAAAATAGGGGTTTTAGAAACAATGAGTAATTATTCAGTAATTTCTGTATCCCCAAACACTGTAAGGGTATGTTCACACATGTATTCGGCATGTACAGTCGCGCTGCAATAATCGTGTGTCTCGGGAGTTTGGGGCCGGCAGCCCGCCGACCCCACAAAATGCTTACTTGCGGTGCTTTCGGGGGTTTTCACTTATCCCCGGGTACAATACGATCGATTGTCAAGGGGGGAAGGGATGTGTAATTTCCCGTCTTTTTCTGCACACATCTCCCCTATTAGAGCGTAAATACGGCGAAACGTGCCAAAAAGATCCCATGTAACAAAAACCAAATTGAGAAAAAACTTGTTTGTGTACAGGTGTATCAGGCCCCCCCCAAATAAAGGTGGGTTATTTTAAAATGTTGAATTTAGTTTTTGTGTCAGAGGTATTTGTCTATTTTTTTCACCCCTTGTGTTTTTGCCCATGCAGTTGTTTTTATATTACAGAGTTTTTGTTATGTTTCATTTTTTTATTTTTTTGCATTTTTATATTGATGGCCCTTTTGGAATTTCCAACCCGGGGGACTTACCTCAGATCATGCGTCTCATTGGGGCAGGGAAGGCATAACCCCATTCTTCAATTCTTCAAACATCAGTACGGGGTACATAGAAATAATATGGACTTTGGACGAGATCCCTTTGAAATACACCCCTTTTGCTTTCCCTTCAAGGGCTTTCAAAAAAAGAGGAATCAGGGAAGGGAGGTTTGGGGGGGGAAAAAGATAGAAAAAAACACAGAAAGCTTTGGGGATACCTGTAGGGAAACCTTTCAAGCAAAAATTGCTATTTCTGGGTGCAAGAATAGAGGCTAACAGAAGAGGGCCAAAAAATTAGCACAGAAAACACCCCAGGGAATGAATGAAGATCAAGCAAATTTGATTATGTTGTTTTTTTTCTTTGGGTTTGCAGGACAACACCTTAAATCTAATAAACCCCCTTTGTTATTTTTTCGCCTAACAAATTATTTTAATGAAGATGTTTATTCTGTTATAGCGTAACCAGGGTTAAGTGGAGCTTTTATTATTTTTTTTTTTTTTAAAATGTTCTACAATTTCAGGTGGACCAAGAAAATTGTATGTAAAACAAAAATTTAGTTTTGTACTTAACTCAGCATTTTCCTCGGATTTTCAGGGCCCTAAAAGCCAAAGCACCCCCCCCTTTCAACCCCCACACTATTACAAGTTCTATTTTGACATATGCCCTTTCCCTAAAATTAATTCCTATAAGCAATGAATAACCTGCATGAGACAAGTGAGGATTCAAGGGGCCCCTTTTTTTAAATGTTCCCAGGGCCCATGGTGCAGTACCCCCCTGATGACGGCTTGAAAATTACTTTAGGATTTTAATTTTTTTGTTTAAATTGTCTAAAGGTGTCATCCTGAGGGGGGTTCTCCCCACCTGTTACTTCAATTTTTTTTAGGTATTTACCACAGTTCTGGGGTTATATATCCTGAAAAAGATTCCGTTCAGAATTTAAACGGTTTTTTTTTGAAAGTAATAAACTTCTAAAATATCCTAACCCAGTAATTACTTTTCCGGGTTTTTGATTTGGCTGCTCTCCAGGAAAAAAAAGTCCTTGGTTTTTTTCCCAATTTTCAAGGAAAAAACCCTCAAAAAGTAACGCTTGTCTTTACTACTTCAATAAAAATAATTAATATCATTAACACAAAGAGCTTAAAAGGTGCTTTATAAAAGGGGTCCCTTGTGTTGGGGTCTTCAAAGGGAGCTGCGTTCTTATCCCCGTATGCGAAATACTTTCTTTACTAAAACCTGGGGGCATTGCATACCCCTATCCGTAAATAAATATCTAACCTAAATGGCGTTTGCCTTTTATGTTAATTTTGCTTTGTATTAGGACCTTGACAACCCAAGAGTTAGGCTCTGTTATGTATGTTTGCCCATAGAGTGCGTATGCAAAACTCATGGGTAACATTTTCATATATTCACACAAATAGTCCCTTGCCAAAAAAGGGAAAATTCAAATAAATGGGAACTGTTACTTTTTGACTTATAACTGATAGATTTGTAAATTAGTATACAGGGGGTGTACAGCTGCACCCCTTTGCATATGCTTCTCATTTTCAAAAAAAAATAATTTTTTCACTAAAAGAGGCCCAAATAATCTGTTTTAACCCCATTGACTTTTCTACACGGCAGTTGTAATTTAAATGATCCCCGGTTCCGTACAAAATGACCCTCAAAAAAAAAGCAGACAAAGGCGCAATGCGCGTAATTTTAAAAAACAAGAGAGCTATTTGCTGTATAAGCGAAGTCCCTTTTTGAGCTGACAATGGTAAGCTCATTACAGAGGGAAAGAAAACCCCCCGGCTTTTCCAAAACCTGCATACCCAGCCAAAGGGTCCTTGTTCACCAGTAAAACCCGGACCCCCGGTCAAATGTTCACAAAAGGGGAAATAAAAATGCAAAAGTTACAAGAAAATTAAAAGAGGTCCCTTAGCGTCAGAGGAAAAAGAAAAAAACTTTTGATTTAAATTTGGTTTATTGTAGAAAAGGTGCAGGGAAAACGCGTTTCTCAATCTATCCCTTCCCTAAAAGCGGGTTTTGGTCATTGCCCTCCCTTTTTTTCTCTCCCTTTAAAAAAAATTTTTTCTTTTCCCTCCCTGGGCCCTTTTTTTCTCTTCTTTTTCTTTTTTCCCCTTTTTTCCCCCTTTTAGCCGATTTTGTTAGGGGTTGTTCACACTGTCTTTTTTTGGGTTCAAAAATTGATCCCAAGCAGCAGTGATCAGATCCTATACGGATCCAAACAATCCCAAACCGCAGTTGCGTGTTTTTGGGTACAGTTGGCGCAAGGATGCACCCATAGTTTAAATTTAAAAGGCTCCTGGTCTTTGGGCCCAAAAATTGACATTTTTAATTCTTGGGGAAAAGATCAAAGAGGATTTGAAAGACCCAAAGAGACCGCAACAACACATTGTGTGAACCCGTGGTTTTTTTTCATTGGGCAGTGTAAAAACACACTGCCATTGTTTAAATAACGTATGTTCACATGGCCCCCCAAATATGTGGGGGAACTACCTTAAGTTTTTCGCGATTCCCCCGGTCAATTTTTTGGATTTCATCTGGCCCCTTGACATTGAACTGTTATAGTTGTGCACAGAATTGCCGACAATACATGCTTTTTGGTCTGGAGGGGTTTTGGTGGGAGGGAAGGGTTTTCAAAGGGGCTATATGGGTGTTTTTCAAGTTGCAATGGAGGTTAAAAAACAAAGTGTCCAGCACCTTCTCGTCACTCTGACACAGGGGTTGTTCGACGTCCATTATGGGACCCCCGTTTTTTGTTCAGACGGGTTTGTCCTAGCAAAAGTTTTTACATATTTTTAAGGGGGCCCTTTTGATTAAACACATGTATATAAGGCACAAAAGTAGAGAACGCAGGTTTTGACATTATTACACCAATGTGTTATAAAAAAAACAATCAAGTAAGAAATAAATGAAGGCTGTTTTCCCTTACTGACTGTTAGTAAAGAACATATTTGGCGCTCACTGCGCTATAGATAAATAGAGAATTTATGTGATTTGTTATATGTATATCAATTTTGCCAATATTTTTTTTATCTGGCAGATACCGAATGAGGAAGGAAGGAAAAAGGAATTGCCCCAATGCAAGTACTCTTGGTTTGAGACTATGAAAGACAATGAGATTGAAGCTCAGAAAGGTGTGAACTATACAAAGTATATGTGATACACTGTGTGGAAACCTAGCTAAACGTATATAATAAATGGGACAAACCTGTCTCTGTATCGTCATTCTTGGGCATATGTTGGGACTTTCACATAGGGGTGCCCCAATCGGGACCCTTTACTAGCTGTATTACATGGTTGCCAGTTTACTTAAATAATGGCTATGTAACAATTCTCTGCAACAGCCATTTCAGGAATAATATGCTGCCACGCCAGCTGTGATTGACAGTAAGTCCTCATTATGAGATAGCGTCCATAAATACAAAACTTTTAAAAAAATAAAAATTTAATAATATGCATATAAATATTTTCATCCCACTTTTAAATAGACATTGATAATAGACAGCTAAGCAACATGGAGATATACTTGATGGGCGACATGTCAAAAAGTGGTGCTTCCACGCCAAAGTTAAGGCGTATTAAATGAGTGTATAATGCGCCTGAAAAAATAAACCTGTCAAAAATCTGCTGTGTGGTATATAACTTCGCTATAGCATATTTAATGCGCCTAATTTAGAAGATACCATTAAAAGGCGCCATAGCTATATCATTGCTAGCCTATTTGATGCAATATTTAGGCGCATTCAAAAGTATCAATGCCTGGCATAAAATGTGCCTAGTTTTGGTGGTCGACAGTTCATTTTTTAGAGAATACGGGGGTCAACTTTTTTTTAGTGCAAAATAAAACCCAAAAAAAAAAAAAAAAAAGGGTTTTGAAACCCCAAAAGGGGGACATTTTCCCCCTTTGGGTTTTATTATGTAAAATCCATACTATATAATGTACTCTCACATACCACAGGAATACCTGAATGTTAAATATCATTTTATGTTTTTAGGTGGATTTAAATTGGGATTAAAAAGAACCAGAATTTTTTTTGGGAAGGGTTTTTGTCACCCTATTATTAAGCTTGAGCTGGACCAACGATGAGGAACCTGAGGGTAAGCAGCGGGCCCGGGGGACGGGGATAAAATCAAAAAATAAGGGTTTTATTAAATAATTTTTTCTTTTTTTTTTCCAAAAGTAGAAATTAGAATTGTGACCCGAAATGGGTATTAAGGCGCTCCCCTTAAAATGCAGTTTTTTTTATTTAAAAAAAAAAAAAAAAAAGCCTCTTTAAAAAATTTTAAATGGGGTTTAAAAAAACCCATTCTCTTATAAACCTATTTTTAAAAATTTCTAAGATCATAGGGGGGGGTAAAATTAAATTTGGGGCCCTAAAACTTTGGGGCAAAAATGGAAATAGGTTACAAGAGGTGTCTCTTGCTCTGCAGGACCCGTCCTACCTGTCCTGCATTATACTACAGGCAGCCCACTGTGTAATGCCTAATTTCCTCTGTGGTGGCACTGCAGGGAAATTGTACACTTACTACTAGATTTCCACCCAAATTACACAGGGCTTCCAGCAAGGTGACATTTTGTGATTAACTTATTTATAGAGGAGCCTGCTAACAAGTATAGATTGTCCAAAATGGAATACCGCTATAAGTTGTTTTTATGATATGTTAATTTAAAGACTTTTAAAGGGGAGATTGTTTAAATAGAAAAAAATAATCTTTGGTGCCCCATTAAAAAAAAAAAGCCTAACAAAAACAATCCTTTTAAAAATTTAGACAAAAAAAATTTAAAAACCTGCCCAGATTGAAAATGTGCCAGATTGATCAATGTATTATAAATTTTTCACATTTTTTAGAAAATTTTTAAACTGTACACCTTTTATTGGGTGGGCCCTTAGTTTGTGCTATCTATCGTAGTCGAATTTTGGCACTAAGCATTGGTTTTATCTTAAAGCTACGACCTTTCAGCAAAGCCATGTCCCTTTTGTCAGGTGCAGAAGAAAACTGTCTAAAACACGTAGAGCGACAAGTATGAACATTGGCGCAGACAGGCCATTCTAAATAGGTTTTAAAAGGGGAAACCCGTCCAATAGATTATGCCCCCCCCTTTCTGAGGACGCACAAGCTAGTGACAGACCGCTTTTCCCCGCCTGTTCCCTTATTTGGGAAATGTTGGGTTTTAGAGCATTTACTCCCTTTAAATCTTATTCATGAAACAGGTGTTAGCCCCCCTCCAAAAGGGTTAAAAATCCCCCCACTTGGGGAGTTTTTCATGTTTTCTACCCTATTCAAAGTTTAAAAGGTTTTCCTTTGGGGTTGGGGGGGGGCTAGCCTCAGGGGGGGCGGGGGGGTAAAAAATGGACTCTTTTTTATGACTCTTTTTGGGTGAAAACTTTCAGATTGTGAGCAATAAAAAACTCTAAAACACAGCATCTTAAAGAATAAGGGGGGCCCCAGCCCCTGGAAACAGCAAGGGCGTCACTAGTTTGTTTTTCCCATCCAAGGGGGGAAGAATCAATTTTACAAAGGGTTTCCCCTTTTAAAAAAAGGGGGGCAAAACCCTATCCTTGGGGATTGCAAAATTTCTACATGGTCGGGGGACCAAATTAAAAGAATTTTTAAATAATATTTAAACCCCCTTTAACGACCGCCCACCATTTTTTTTGGGGGGATGTCAAACTGGTGCGGGTCGTTCAATTTTGTAGTGGGCGTCTTTTGGCAAACGGGGTTTTCGGCCCCCAGCCCGCAGCGCACTGGAAACGGGGCGTGCTTTCACAGCCCCTTTATCGCGATTGATCCCCCGCGAGGGAAACCGGAAGTGAGGGGAAACCCCCCCACCCGGTGCTTTAAAAACCCCTTTTTTTGTAGCGGATCTTTCCCCCCAGCGCAATCAAAGAGTTTCCATGCTCTGTCGGGTGATCGGAACACCCGGTGACCCGACAGAGCCGGGGAACCGCTGCACAGTCAGCCCTGAGGACCTAGAGTAACCCCTGGACTGTCTGTGTAACAAGCCAGTGACCAGGACAGACTGTGTGCTGCCCTGATCACTGCCTGTGTGAGACTGACACAGATTATAATGTATTAGCATATATGAATATGCTGATATATTACTAAGTGTAAAAAAAAAAAAAAAGTAAAACAGTTCTCCCTTCATGGGATTTTAAAAAAAAGTAAAAAACATAAAAATTTTAAAAAAAATTAATAAAAAAATAAATAAAATAAAAATAAATATGTAATAGAAAACAGTTGTGCATATATTACACACACAAACAAACCCTACACATATTAGGTATCCACATGACCGTAATAACCTGTAGAATTAATATAACACGTTATAAGTGTGAAATGTGAATGGTGTAAAAAAAAAAAAAAGAATAAAAAAAAATATTTTTTTTTTAAAATTAAAAATTCTGCAATTATTTACAAGTGAATTTAAACTATTCCCCCATAAAGTACAACTTGTCTCAAATAAAACGAGGCCTCATCCAACTGCGTCATTGAAAAAATAAAAAGTTACAACTGTTTAAGGGGTTAAAGATATGTGGAGCAAATGCTAGGGTCGTTGGGCAATGCACGATTGCTACATGGTCAGTTCACCTAATTAATAGAAATTTAAGATAATTTTTTGAAAGATATGTGGAACAAATGCTAGGGTCGTTGGGCAATGCATGATTGCTACATGGTTGGTTCACCTAATTAATAGGATTTAAGATAATATTTAAGGAAAGATAACATAGGATTTATGTTTATAAATACACTACAGGTATTTTACTCTTAGGCTAAATTCACACGTCTAATTGCTGTGTGGTTGGGATGCGGGGGGGGGGGGGGGGGCGGTAGCCCGCCGGCCCCATAGACTGTCATTACTCGTGGTGTGTAAGGGCCGTGAATAAATGACATGTCACTTATCTCCCAGCGCGTCGTATTGTACGCCCGGGGAGAGGAGGCGTAATCCATAGTTCTCTATGAGAACTGTAGATTACCGTGATGACTGGGTCGCATTTCGCTCGTATTCAGGCGAAAGTAACGGCACGAAATACGTGGCGAAATGCGACCCAATTTAAGCCGTGTGAACATAGCCTTAAGTAGCTGCCTCACTGCTATTCTACAAGCATTTAATCCCACAAAGGGTATAGCTTGGCAGCACAGGATAAGAATATACATCACAAGATGCACAGATACAAAATTCAAGAATAAAATATTCTTCAATGTAAATGTAAATTTTATCTAAAGGATTCTTTCAAATCACAGATCCTCTCTCAGCTACATAATAATCAATTGTAAACATGCAGGTCTGAAACAAAAGAAGCATAAAAATCTTTGTACAATAAGTGCGTCATGCCATTGTGTATGTGCCAGCTGGTTACACAGCAACCAAAACACTCAAAAGAGAAAATGGCAAGTACAGTGTAGGCATGAGATTGCAAATCAATCTGCTTCTATACCTCAATATATTGCTTGAACATTTGCAATGTCACACGTTCTAATGCCTGCAGAATAAGGTGTCTTAATGTATGGCAGTGTAGGACTGTTCTCACTGGGAGATGGCAATGGACTTCTGCCAGGTGGCTGAAATGCCACACAGTAACCAGTGCTAAATCTAAGCTCTTGTACGTCCATTTCTTTTTTCACACGGCAGATTCTTTAGATGCATATGTACATGACGTCAGCTCTCAGCAAGAATGACATGAAAGCCATTGTGACTACAGATGGCATTGGATCTTCTCGCCAAAAAGAAGAAAGTGACTCTATCACTTGACTAAAGACTCGAACCCAACCATGGCGTCCATATTGGAATAAGGTAATAACTGATTTGTCCTGTAACTTCTTTGTTGGTCTTTCTTGTTGTTATACTAATTCGATTTGTTATTATAGGTTTTTCAGAAAATATAACAATAGAATAAGGTGAAAGTACAGATTTTCTTCTGTGTATCTCCAGCTCTGGCTAAGGTGTCAAGGCTCATTGTGAACATTCAACTTTAAATTTTTTAAAGAGAATTTCTAACACTTAGTTTGCTTGTATTGTATACAGCTAAAAATAAAGGAAACATCCTGCTTACTGTACTCTTACGAAATGTAACTGATGTCAGGTGTTCATGGGTGGAGGACAATAAAAGGGATTTTTGGGAGTGCATAATTACAGCTGTCGTCATATGGTTGTATCAGATCTGAACATAGGCCATTTAGTGATGTAATCCGTAGCCACAAAACAGACATATGTGTAACAAATGCAGGTAGTGGATCCGCTGGACCACCGCAAGCGGATGGTGTAAGCCGTACCAGGGGGCGGAATCTAAGTAAACACGTTTTCACCAGAGCCCGCCGCAAAGCGGGATGGACTTGCTGCGAGAGGAGAACTACCAGGTCGCCCCACTGGCGTGACTTGCTTGTGGTGGCAGCCAAGGCAGTGCGTGGTACAAAATCGTAAGACGTAGAGCGAAGTCGGGACAGGCAAGAGGTCAGGCAGGCGGCAACGGTTCGTGGTCAAGACACAGGAGCGAAAAGGTTCGGTACACGGAAGTCAGGCAACAAGGCAGAAGAAGCTTTCTCTGAAGGCAGTACAGCACTAAAGATCCGGCAAAGGTGACCCGGAAGGAAGGGAGTTAAATAGGGTCACCTGCCAGCCTTAACCAATAATGGGCGTACTGCCCCTTTAAATCCTCGAGAGCCGGCGCGCGCGCGCCTAAGGCGCGGGCATGCGCACACCGGCCGGCCAGGAGAACGGGAGGACGCGGGAGCGCGGAGAGGTAAGAGAGCAGGCGGGACCCGACCCGCGGGACCGGCAGGGGCCGCCGGGACCCGACGGGTGGCCGCACGAGTGCGCCCGCAGCCCGGGCGAGGGGCTGCGGGACCACTCGTGACAGTACCCCCCCCCCAGGCCTCCTCCTCTTTCTGGTTCGGAGGAACCGCAATACGAGACCGCGGTCCAGGATGTTTTCCTCAGGTTCCCATGATCTCTCCTCCGGACCGAATCCCTCCCAATCAACCAAGAATTGCCGTTTACCCCTAACCGACCTCACAGCCAAGATCTCTTTGACCGCAAATATGTTGGAGGCTACAGACTCAGGAGAGGGAGTGGCAACTCTTCTGGAGAAGCGGTTCAACACGACAGGCTTCAGGAGGGATACATGAAAAGAATTTGGGATCCGCATGGTGGGTGGGAGTCAGAGCTTATACGCTACTGGATTAATACGGCTCAGGATTTCAAAGGGCCACAGGAAGCGCGGACCAAGTTTGTAGCTGGGGATTTTTAACCTGACATATTTGGCGGACAGCCAGACTTTGTCTCCAGGGGTAAAGGTTGGAGCTGGTCTCCTCTTTCTGTCCGCCTGGGCCTTCATACGGGCGGCAGCATGCTGCAGGGACTGACGAGTCTGCTCCCAGATGCCAGATAGGTCGTGGACCAAGGCATCTACAGAGGGCACCTCGGAGGAGGAGGGCAGAGGGAGAGGGGGGCGGGGATGCCGACCATATACAATAAAAAAGGGAGACGCGCCCGAAGCCCCAGAATCCAGTGAGTTGTATGAAAATTCGGCCCAGGGTAGGAGGTCGGCCCAATCATCCTGGAGAGCAGAAACAAAATGACGTAAGTAAATACCAAGAATCTGATTGACTATCTCTACCTGACCATTGGATTGCGGATGGTAGGATGAAGAAAAGTCTAACTTCACCTGCAATCGGGAGCAGAGTGCGCGCCAGAACTTGGACACGAACTGCACCCCACGATCAGAGACGATGTGCTGGGGCAGACCGTGCAGGCGAAAGATGTGACTAAAGAACAGGGAGGCGAGACGTGGTGCGGAAGGTAACCCGGGCAGTGGGATGAAGTGTGACATCTTCGAAAACCTATCCGTAATGACCCAGATCACGGTGTTACCCGAAGAGGATGGAAGGTCGGTGATGAAATCCATCGCCACATGGGACCATGGGATACTGGAGGTAGGCATGGGTCGCAGCAGCCCGGAGGGGCCGTGGCGGGGCACCTTATTCCGGGCACAAGTAGCACAGGCATCCACGAAGTCCTTAGTATCTTTAGCCAGCCCTGGCCACCAGTAAAACCGAGAGATCAATTGGAACGATCTACGGGCCCCCGGATGTCCTGCCAACAAAGAGCAGTGTCCCCAATTCAGGATTCTCTTGCGCAGCGATGGCCGAACGTAGGTCTTGCCAGGAGGTATCTGCCGAAGGAGGACCGGTGCTGCTGGGATCAGGCGTTCCGGAGGTATAATGTGTTGGGGCTGCGGCTCCTTTCCAGTGACGTCAGATGCGCGAGAGAGAGCATCTGCCCTGATGTTCTTTTCGGCTGGGCGAAAATGGATCCGGAAGTCAAATCTAGAAAAAAAAAAGAGACCACCGTGCTTGCCGGGGATTGAGGCGCTGGGCCGACTGGAGATACTGAAGATTTTTGTGATCCGTATATACCTCAAAAGGATGACGAGCTCCCTCCAGAAGATGCCGCCACTCTTCCAGGGCCATCTTGATAGCTAGTAATTCTCGGTCCCCAATAGCATAGTTCCTCTCCGCCGACGAGAAGGTCTTGGAGAAGAAGCCGCAGGTGATGGTTCTCCCCTTGGGACCCTTTTGAGTAAGGATAGCTCCGGCCCCCACAGAAGAGGCGTCCACCTCCAGAGAGAAAGGCTTCTCAGGGTCAGGGCGTGACAAAATAGGTGCGGAAGCAAAGGCCGACTTCAAATCCGAGAAGGCTCTTTCGGCCGCCGGTGGCCAACATTTGGGATTAGCCTTTTTCCTGGTGAGGGCCACAATTGGAGCCACCAGAGTAGAGAAGTGAGGTATAAACTGTCGATAATAATTCGCAAAGCCCAAAAAACGTTGTATGGCTCGAAGTCCAACAGGTCGTGGCCATTGCAGGATAGCAGACAGCTTAGTGGGATCCATTTGTAGGCCTCGGTCGGAGACGATGTAACCGAGGAAAGGCAGACTGGTTTGGTGGAACACACACTTCTCTAATTTGGCATACAGGCGGTTGCTGCGAAGGCGTTGCAGGACTTGGCGCACCTGTGATAGATGGGTCCGGAGGTCAGGGGAGAAAACCAGGATGTCGTCCAGGTAAACGATGACACAGGTGTAGAGCAGGTCCCTGAAGATGTCGTTTACGAACCCCTGAAAGACCGCGGGGGCATTGCACAGACCGAATGGCATTACCAGATACTCAAAATGGCCGTCGCGGGTATTGAACGCAGTCTTCCACTCATCTCCCTCACGGATTCTGATGAGGTTGTATGCCCCGCGCAGGTCCAATTTGGAGAAAACCTTGGCTCCCTGTAGACGGTCAAAGAGTTCCGTAATTAGTGGCAACGGATACCGATTTTTCACGGTAATCTGGTTCAGACCCCGGTAGTCGATGCAAGGACGGAGAGAACCATCCTTCTTCTGTACGAAGAAAAACCCGGCTCCGGCGGGTGATGAGGACTTGCGAATAAAACCCTTTTGCAGGTTCTCACGGATATAGTCCGACATGGCCTGAGTCTCAGGTCTGGACAACGGGTAAACTCTGCCCCGAGGAGGACTGGTCCCTGGAAGGAGGTCAATGGGACAGTCATAGGGGCGATGAGGAGGAAGGGATTCGGCCTGTTTCTCCGAAAAGACGTCCGCGTAGTCCCGGTATTCAGCGGGAAGCCCTGGCAGGGCCCTGGATGACTGCTGAGGTGGAATGGCCCGGACTGGCCGCGGAACTGAGAGACAGCGATTCTGGCAGTTGGAGCCCCAGCGTAGAACCTCCCCGGTTTTCCAGTCGAGGGTCGGGGCATGGAGCTGCAGCCACGGAAGACCCAAGAGGATCGCTGAGGACGACCGAGGGAGGACATAGAAGGTGATCTTCTCCTTGTGTAAAGCCCCTACGCGGAGGGACAATGGCTTGGTTACGTGCCGAATGGCCTCACTAAGAAGCTCGCCACTCACGGAGGATATCACCAGGGGCTTCTCCAGACGGGTCACCGGAAGGCGATACTGGGACACCAGGGCGGCGTGAATAAAGTTCCCGGCGGATCCAGAGTCCAGAAAGGCGGGTACCCGAAAAGCGAGGCCGGCACCGGACGAGACCTCAACCTCCATAGTAAGGCGTGGAGAGGAAGTGTTCACACCTAGGGACGCCTCTCCGACATAACCTAGGTGCGGGCGTTTCCCTGCCGCTGAGGGCGAAGCGGGCAAACATTGCGAAAGTGATCCGGGCTGGCACAGTAAAGGCACAATTTCTCTGCCCGACGGCGGGACAGCTCCTGTTCGGACAGATGTGCCCGGTCCACCTGCATGGGTTCTTCACTGGTAGGAAGCGGGATCGGCAGCTGTGGTCTTTGGAAGACCGGAGCCAGGCGGGGCAACCGGCGTGGTCGGGCGAGGTCACGTTCCTGGCGTAGCTCCTCTTGCCGCTCGGCGAAGCGAACATCGATCCGGGTGGCTAGGTGGACCAGTTCGCTTAAAGAGGACGGGATCTCTCTGGCCGCTAGGGCGTCCTTAACTCTGCCGGACAGGCCCTTCTTAAAAGTGGCACATAGAGCGGCGTCGTTCCAGGTCAACTCCGACGCCAGGGTCCGAAAACGAACTGCGTAGTCGCCGACAGAGGAGTCACCCTGGCGAAGATTCAGTAGAGCGGTCTCTGCCGAGGAAGCCCGTGCCGGCTCTTCAAAGACACTGCGGAACTCTGAGAGGAAAGCCTGTAGGTCCGTCGTCACCGGATCGCCCCGGTCCCAGAGAGGGGTAGCCCAAGCTAGAGCCTTCCCGGACAGCAGACTGACCACGAAGGCCACCTTAGAACGTTCAGTGGGGAATTGACCAGCCATCAACTCAACGTGCATCGAGCACTGGGTAATAAATCCCCTGCACAGTTTGGAGTCCCCTTCAAACTTGTCAGGTAGTGGTAAGCGTAGCCGAGAAGTCCCGGGTGCTGGCGGAGGTGTCGCCACAGGAGGAGGAGTCGGCGGCTGTTGGTTAGCCAGGAGCTGCTGCAGCATGGCGGACAACTGGTTCAGCTGCTGGGCTTGTTGCGCTAGTTGATGTGACTGCTGAGCCACTATCGCCGTGAGATCCGGGTCACCGGGCAGAGGTACCTTGGCGGGATCCATGGCCGGATCTTACTGTAACAAATGCAGGTAGTGGATCCGCTGGACCACCGCAAGCGATGGTGTAAGCCGTACCAGGGGCGGAATCTAAGTAGAACCGGTTTTCACCAGAGCCGCCGCAAAGCGGGATGGACTTGCTGCGGCGAGAACTACCAGTCGCCCCACTGGCGTGACTTGCTTGCGTGGAAGCCAAGGCAGTGCGTGTACAAAATCGTAAGACGTAGGCGAAGTCCGGGGACAGGCAAGAGGTCAGGGCAGGCGGCAACGGTTCGTGGTCAGGACACAGGAGCGAAAAAGGTTCGGTACACGGAAGTCAGGCAACAAGGCAGAAGAAGCTTTCTCTGAAGGCAGTACAGCACTAAAGATCTGGCAAAGGTGACCCGGAAGGAAGGGAGTTAAATAGGGTCACCTGCCAGCCTTAAACCAATAATGGGCGTACTGCCCCTTTAAATCCTCGAGAGCTGGCGCGCGCGGGCATGCGCACACCGGCCGGCCAGGAGAACGGGAGGACGCGGGAGCGCGGAGAGGTAAGAGAGCAGGCGGGACCCGACCCGCGGTACCGGCTGGGGCCGCCGGGACCCGACGGGTGGCCGCACGAATGCGCCCGCAGCCCGGGCGAGGGGCTGCGGGACCACTCGTGACAATATGCAAGACAATTCCTGCCTAATAAAGGGGTTTCCCAACATTGTTTAAAAGTCAACTAATGCCCCCACTCATAAAACTATTTAAAAAAACTCCCCTACTCTTGCATCACTGCTGCTCCAATTTTCCCACCGTTCCTCCACCTCCAGGTACGGCATGTGACCACTGAGGCCAGTGATTGGCTGCAGCATTACAAGAGCAATGTACATGACATCTTTGGCTGATCAGTGGGAAACACTGGAGTAGCAGCATTTCATGACAAAGGGACAGTATGGGATCTTTCATAATGTAGAAAACCCCCCTTTAATATCACCATTATTATAGTGTCAGCCTTAGGCCATGTTCACTCGGCTTAAAATGGGCCGTATTTCGGTCCGTAATTACGCGCCGAAGTGCGCCAATTACGGGCCGAAAACGGCCCATTCATTACGGTAATTCACAGTTCTCATAGAGAACTATGGATTACGTCTCCTCTCCCCGCCCGGCGAATCCGCCGGGCGGGGAGATAATTCACCTGTCACTTTCTAGCGGCGTATACGCGCCGCTAGCAGTGATAGTCAATGGGCCGGCGAAGTGCCGGCCCCCTGCTTACTCCCCCGCTCCCGCCCCGCCCCCGTCCACACGGCGTAATTGCGGGGCGAAATTACGTCCCGCAATTAAGCCGTGTGAACATGGCCTTAGAGGGCAGAAAGCCGTGGTTTGACAGTGTTGAGAAAAGAAGGCGCACTTTTCTGAGTAGGAGAGTAACTTGTTGACATCACAAAGATATGACTGACTTAGGCCAGGTTTACATCTTCATCACAGAGGTAGAACTGGATCCATTTTGACTACAGTGGGGTCCATCAGATTTCACTGAGGTTTCTTTCATTTTAATGGAAAAAATGGTGCGCTATTTTTTGTCATTTTTGACAATTTCTTTTATGGAGGCTCTGAACTGAATTTCTGACACAAATGTGAACCAGGAATTACATGAATAAATTAAAGCAGAAGTGGCATCTACATTACATTTTGGGAGTAGATAAAGATCCTCTAACATTGCAACATACTTGGTGGTTTCATAATGTGGGGGTATGTCAAGTTTCCCTATACCTCATACATGTTTTCAAATATGGGACCTTAAGGCTATGTTCACACGCGCGTATAGTATGTGCCGCAATACGGCAGGTGTTTTGGAACCACACGCTTATCAGCGCTTAATTCCAAAGCACAGGGAGGGGCGGTCCCATAGACATGCATCGCCGTTAACAATTGACATGTCAGTTCTCCCCCCGCGCGTACAATATGATCATATTATACGCGTGGGGGGACGACGCGTAATCCATAGCTCTCTATGAGAGCTATGAATTACCGTAATTGCAGCGCGCATTTCGCCGCGTATAATACACAATATGCGGCAAAATGCACGCCGAAATATGCAGCATTTTAAGCCGTGTGAACCCACCCTCCCACCCAACGCATTCAAACGCGAAACCAAAATTCTCATTTATAGAAGAACATACACAACAAAGAGCCGCCATAAAGGATTAATGTCTGAATATAATATCAAGTGCCTGAACCCAATTATAAACTCATAGGATGCATTTCGGCAGTGTCTTAGAGGATGTCAGCCTTCTCTAAGGACTTTTCAGGTGCTCAGTACATATCATCCAACCAATTACTTTTTATAGTTTCTTTTACTCTTGGGGGCTGGATTTAAAAAGTGGGATCAATTTTCAAGCTACAGAACCATTAGGATTTCTGGACATATGGTTAAAAGCATACTGTGCTGTATAATTCTGTACCAGAAGATGTTAATGCAGCATGCCCAGTGTAATTATTGACGTAACCAAAATCAATTCAGTTGATGGAACATGGCTACATGCCTTTGTAGCTGATTAGATAATCCTGCTCTGCCTCTACTTGTATACTCACGGTTCGTCTACAGGGCAAGCATTTTTACGCTGACTCAGATATTCAAAACTGCCAGAAACCCAGGGTTGTGGAGTTGGTAGGCCAAAGCTCCAACTCCTCAATTTCCCTGATTCCGACTCCCGACTCCCTCATACATGGCGCATGTTTAAGTGAAAACTTTACTGTAGTAAAATGGTCCCATCAGGCTGTTTATCACCTCTTGATACAATAATCAAGCTATTTAGGTAGAACAGACACTGACAAGCAAAAGGGTAACAATGTTTTGAACTTTTGACATTTAGGCTCCATATCTTGCCTCCACTACAGCTTTGAACATGAAGCTGCCATCATTTTATAGACAATCATCTTACCTATCTTATACATAAAGTTGACTTGCAAGTATTTAGCATCTGCTTAGTTCTGCATATTCTTATCATGCAACTGCATTGTTACTGTTTTGCTCCTAAAACTCAAAATGTTAATTTTTATTATTTTGTTGGTATTTAGTAAATCGACCTTTGGCTTTCAGCTCTGCCTGAATCCTTCTGGAGATGCCCTGGATCAGATTCAAGTATGGCTTGACTAAAATCTGATCCCAGGTCTCTTCTACACGCTCTCAATGTTGATGCAGACTGGACTTGGGTACAAATACAGCTTTTTCTTCAACTCTACCCACAAGTGTTTAATTGGGTTGAGGTCTGGGGACTGTGGAGGTCAATACAGCAACTCTACTTCATTGTCACTGAGTAATTTCTTCACCAATCTCGTCATATGCTTCAGGCCGTTGTCCTGCTGGAACCCTTTGTTGTCCTTTTCATACCCATAGTACTCGAGTGCATGAAGTAACTTTTCTTGTAGGATAATCACATATAGCTCAGCATTGAGATCAACATTGAACCAGGTCAAGTATCCAACATCTTTGGCTGTAAAACAACCACATATTATCAGGCTTCCTCCACCGAACTTGACAGTTTCTTCAATTTCTCGATCTGTTAGTCACATTCTTCTAGACCCATTTGCCCCATCAGAGCCCGATCTATTGACTTTCATCTCATCGCTCCAAATCATCTGTTTCCAATCTTCCATTTTTCTTAGTTTTTTGCAAACTCAAGCCAACCTTGTGATGAGCCAACTTTTTGACTCTGATATTTCCCTTGGACATCCACTTCTTGGCTTTTGCATGGGTGACTTCATCTCATATTCTTCCAGCTGTCATGCCCTCACATTATGCAGTTTGGCAATTTTCTTGGCCGAGAGACCGCTATGGATGAGCTGGATGATGCGGTTTCTTTTCTTTGGAAATCTTTTTCATGGCTGCTCGAACCAGTGACCTTTCACTTGGGAATCAGCCCTATAACACACTGAGCTATTAGGGAAACTGTGAACAGGTTGTAATTTGTAGTATACAAGAAGAAAAAGATTATCCCACCACAAATTAAAAAAAACAGTAACAATGCAGTTACATGACAAGAATCTGCAGAACTAAGCAGATGCTAAATACTTACCAGTCAAATCTTTGTATAAGATAGGTAAGATGATTGTAAAATTATGGCAGTCTCATGTTGAAAGCTGTAGTGGATGGTGAGATATGGCGCCTGAAAGTCAAAAGTTCAAAACATTGTTACCCTTTTGCTTTCGGTGTAAAATATATATATTGGATATGACTTTAGAGCACAAAAAACTTAAGAAAATTGTAAATATGCAAAACGCTGCAGTAAGTGGGAAAAACTATTTTCAACAAAAACGTACTGAACACTTGCAGAGTCTATTTGTTCTGAGAAATAGTATCACCTCCATCATATCCTCCTTCATTTATGTCCTCAAATCTTATTATTTCAAGGCTAGAGAACGGCCTCTCTACACTAACTTGGGTAGGTGGCAAAGCAATAACTACAGGGGCAGCATCTCTAAAAATGTCAGGGTATAAAGGAATTGCCTCATACAGTCAGTTCTGATGAACGGTTGAACTCTTCTACTTCTTTGAAAGCAAGTGAAAAATGTAGCTGAAATCTGGTCAATCTGTTTGCTATGGGAGCGGAATCTTTTCCCCTGCGGTAACGCTTTGCCTGCTCCTTGTCATCCAAATACTTTTCAAAATTAAACTCCTCGTCTGAGGCTGAAACTATGGGAACAGTAGCACTGGCCCGACCCAATTCCCCTTGCTCTTGGCACTGCATTTAACTAACTGGAACAATTTATTATATATTTTGTGAGTCGGAGTAGGTCCATTTTATAACGACTCCGTCTCCTGCAAAATGGGCATAGACTCAGACTCACAGACCTGCAGATACCGTCTTAAAAACCATCCCCAATAGTAATTCCGAGTTGCTTTCCAATTTTCTGAGGTCGGATTTTAAAACCGCTGGTTTTTAAAAAAAAATGGCAATGTGAGAAACTTTACTACTGAAATTAATGGGATGGCATGAAAATTTGGTGTGGATCTAAGATGCAAAAAACAATTGTGAAGCCAAATTCGAAAACCTCACCAAAAAAATAAAAACGGAGATAAAAAGAGTTAAAAAACTTCAGCTTTTGTGCAAAATATTGTTCAAATACTCGTTGGACAGGATTCAGAATCCAACAGGTATTTTGTTGTGTGGACGCAGCGTTAAAATTATTGGCCGACGTCTCAGTAATCCGGAAAGCTCTCCATCTCTTAATAACTGTGTAATATCTGAATTATCATTGAGTAGTCCTGGAATTCCCCACGCCTGTAGCTGCTGATGCCTCTTATCGCTTGCTCATTGGCAGCTGAGCCAGTATCCGCTGTTGTGAATGAACAGGAAAGACCTGAGCACCCTGACAAGTGCTTATTTCTTTTGCTCTTGTCCTCCCAGTGGTCCCCTTCAATGGCTTTAGTTAGACACAAGAATAACAAAATACTGCTAACAATCCAATTTACAAAGCATGACTTTCCATTTCATCGGTTTCTTATCTGCTCACACAGGCTCACAGAATTGCAAATTTGTCTCTCTGGGGTGTCCGTAGCCAAGGCAGCTTTGTTTATGCTATACAAAAAGTAATGTAAAGGAAGCAATTTATAAAGACATTTGAATATCTAACAAAACCTCTGGTTTACAGTTAAAGGGGTATCCCATCAAAAATGAACTCAAGTATTGTAAAGGAGTAGTCTGGTTTAGAAAACTATACCCTGTTAGGGAACGAATAAAGGGGGAGGGGGTCTCTCCTTCAGGTTATCCATCAATTAGCTATAGCAGAGGGTGACTACAAAGACTGTCTTTCTCTCTGGAGGACCCTGTCTGTCCATGTAGTAAATGGACGGCCTATTGATTTGAATGGTCACCATGTAATGGTTCATTTCCTCTGTGGTGGTTCTGTGGGAGAATTTAACACTTCTTGGTTAACATAAGAAATTTTAGCTGATCACCGGGGGTTTCAGCCAACTCATTATCACTTACAGTAAAGGGGATTTATCACTTCATCAGTTTGTCTGTTTTTTGTACTTTCAGTTTCTCAGCTCCTCAAATCCAGGGGCGTTTCTTCCCCATCCAGCTGGTTGTTTCTTAACTGAAGGGGGATGACATCATCCCCCCTCTTCACTGTTCGTGCTCCCTCCGAGTGAGTGAGTGTGTTTCGGATTAGTAGGAAGGGATAGCACATCCCTGCTCTTCCTCCCCCCTCTCTGTCTGAGTCCACATGTCACTGTGTTGTTCCTCTCCCTATGCAGTCTTATTTTGTAAAAGCTGTTTGTTTACATACCACAGCCCTGCATTCAGTCTAGACAGTCTTCTATGAACTCAGAACACTGATCTCTTCTTCTCTCACAGCTGGAGGTTTGTTACAGTTGAATACAGTCTTCTATGAACTCATCCAGAGCAGCACAGATCTGTCTCCTTTCTATGTTTACACGCAGGAGCATTAGGCTCCGAGCACAATTCTGCTGTTTTCTGATTGTAGAAGCAGCTGCAGTGTTACTGTGCAGCTGCTGTCTGTCCAGAGTGAAATGTTGCCGGCCCCTTATTCTGAGTGAGAGAGGCAGGAATGCGCGCTCCTGTGAATATGACTGGGGACCAGACAGAATGTAAATTAGTAGAGCCATCAGCCAATGAAATGAAAGGAGGTGGAATCCGACCGGCACTGGGGAACAGTGTTTGCAGAAAACGAAGATAAGGGATCCTGTGAAAATAAGACAGCTTTGCTAATCACATCCAATTGTGAAGTTGCTTGTTTTCACTGTCCCCTTATTCTGAAGACAATTTAATGTAATGATACAACCCCTTTAAAATGGATTAATAAATGCAGATCAACCTTTTTAATTAAGAAACCATTCATTCAAATTTCTGTAATGTATCTCTATCAGGAAGAATTTAGGAATGCTCTTATCAGAACCCACCACCGGAGCATGCATCCAGGCAGGGGCTAAAGAGGGAATGCTCCTTAAAATAGACCATAGCAGGCAGTGACATATAGGGACCAGCATGCACCTTAGTGACAGCACCAGAACAGGAGTAAGCATGGACTTCCAAACAGCGGCCCAAGGGTGCTGAATGACAGCTACACATAATGGCAAAACGGTAAATCAATACTCCCGTATTCTGGAACTCGGGCTGCGTGTTGGCTGATGATGGATACCATTATTTACAAATACAACACTTAGTTTCATCTCCTTCTTCAGAGTTTGGAAAATCTTATAGAAGTGAAATATCTAGTAAATGGCTAATATCAGATTTATACTTGCTTTTATATATCTTGCCTCTTGAACAGTCCCTAGTCCTTAGTGCCCTTATATGGCAAAATAGGAGTAGTTACAGGATGTTCCCTATTTTTATTTTGGGGAAAGGCAGCCAAGACCTCTATTTGTGAATTGTGTAAATAAAAACAAAACAAAATTAAGATATTTTGATTTTAAAATCCTAGAATTCTTACATAAATTTAAATTTACCCTTTCCTTTTATGTTGGTGCAGATCCTCATCTCTAAATTCCCCCTTCCATATTTTCTAGAGCTGTTCTTTATTAGGACATAACACTGGGTCTCATAAGCTATCTATAACGGCATTTCTTACAAGTGATTTAGGTAGAATTACCTTCAGGCAGGTGCATCATTTGCTTACATCATTCTGATAATATGCTGCAAGAAACAATCTACTCCTCCTACTATAATGTATTAAATTGGATCTTTTTAAAAATATCTGAGGGCTGTGAGACTACTCTTGGGACTTTTTAGTTTTTTGGGATGGTCAGACACAAATTTGAGGAATTCGTCATTAAACTTAATCAGAAAGACATCGGCATGAAGTTCACGTCTAAAAATCATACCAGAGAAATCAAGTTCCTGGATACAGATGGACAAATTCAAACCAACATCTATAGGAAGATAATAGCCACAAATAGCTTACTTCATTTTAATACCTGGCATCCACCAGCCCTAAAACGGGGTATACTAGTTGGACAGTACCTGCGAGCATGTAGAAACTGTTCCATCCTTGAGTCCTTTGATAGGGAATGTCAGAACTTATACAGTAGGTTTATTAACAGAGTGTATCCTAGGAAATGTCTGACTTCTGCCTTTAACAGAGCTAGGGCCAGTGACAGAGGGCGCCTACTTGGGGTGCAAGAAGACAGGAGACAGAGTCGGAAAATCATAAGATATATTGGTACTTATGATAATTGTGCAAATGAGATAAGTACAATCTTACGTTGACACTGGCGAATCCTAAGATATAACCCAGACCTTTGTGACGTTATCTCTAAGTACCCAAGTTTTACATACCGTAGGGGAAGGAATTTAAGTGACATCCTGGTACACAGTCATTTCCAGGAAACAAAATGGGATACTTGGTTAGGATCCTCAATAGTCGGGTCTCATCCATGTGAAGGTTGTTTATTTTGCCCATTCGTAATGAAGACCAAAATATTCGTTAATACCCATGATGGTAGGACATGTGACATAACTACACACTCCAAAATCAATCAATTAATAAAATATTTTGATATTTTTAGAAATAAAATATTTTGATATTTTTAGAGAATAAAATATTTTGATATTTTTAGATTATAAAATATTTTGATATTTTTAGAGAATAAAATATTTTGATATTTTCAGAGAATAAAATATTTTGATATTTTTAGAGAGTCCTTTGAGGAAGCCTATTGGCGAAACGCGTTAGGACTGGCGACTGGCGGCGATTATATCCCTATATCCTTCTGACCAGATGGGTAAATATCCTTATACTTTTGCTGGGCTTTATATGGTCTTTTGAATCTACCTTATACTCATGTTGCCCAGCTTATTTTCTATGAGGGATTTTTGACATCTTGCTCGCTGCAATATTTTGGGGGTGCAGAGTCAGTCAGGATATACTATTTGTGGGTTGTGATGGGAATAGACAAAAGGTCTTTTTTTGTATTATGGCTATTGACAATATTTTTCTAAGCCAATATTCCCTTATATCCCTATACTACTTTTGCTTTAAAATGCACTCCCGTCTGTAAGCGGGTTTTTTTGCCGTCGTCTCCCTTTTTTTTTTGGTCCCCTCCCGTAATGTTTGTAATTTTTTTTTATTTGTTTTTATTTTGAATAAAATTTTTGAATTTTTGAGATATGGGGGTCCCTGTTTCCATTTATAAGTACATTCCCCCAAAAAAAGTAGCACACTATCAAGAAAAGCTTCAAAGGGACATAGGAATCTTTGAAAAAGATTTCTGCTACTAGAATTATGAAAAAAAACTTTTAGTTTCTCAGTTCACACTTTTTTATCAAAACTGCTAAGACCCCGAAAATTTAACGGGGGCCTCAGTTTCTAGAGGGCATGTGACATAAGACAGTTCATTAACTGTAAGACTAAGGGTATTGTTAATGGAGCAAAAGCACATGTTCCAAAATGTATGTGGGAAAAACCATCCAAGAGTTAGGAAAGATTTGAAACATATCATGTCTTCAAAAATGGGAGAAAAACTCCCCAAGCGAGGCTTTTTACATTTGGGCACCCGGGGAAGCGTTTCTAAAGTTTTGGAGAATGTGTTCAAAAATTGGGGTCTAGGAAGGGTAGTTTAGATATCATGTTGCTTCAAGAAGAGGCAAGGTGGATCTACCGCCTACATGTGTTGAGTCCTCATGGACTGAATGAGGGCTTTTCATGTGCACCAGTTATATAACTGCACTGACATGTCACTTTACCATGTTAGTATTGTTATTTGCATGTTAAAAATAATTAAAATTCATTTTACTAATTATTGGAGCATTGTTTTTTAAATAAATCAACTATATTAAGAATAACTTACCTATTTGGTACATAGTTGATTGTAGGTAGTATCTATTGAAATTTACCTCAGTTGACCCAAAGTATTTTATTCATAATTTTATTATTGAATTATCTGCAACACTGTATGGCTCACAGGCAGATTCGTGATAGTCTTCTTGGGCAAAAATAGTAGTGAAGTAAGTAATCGAAGTAAGTAAATAATGTATTACAGTATCTCACAAAAGTGAGAACACCCCTGACATTTTTGTAAATATTGTATTATATCTTTTCATGGGACAACACTGAGGATATGTCACTTTGATACAACGTAAAGTAGTCAGTACAGCTTATATAACAGTATAAATGTGGTGTGCCCTCAAAATAACTTAACACACAGACATCAATGTTTAAACCACTGGAAACAAAAGTGAGTTTACCCCTAAGTGAAAATGGACAAACTGTGCCCAACGTGTCAATATTTTGTGTGGCCACCATTATTTTATGGGCATGGAGTTCACTAGAGCTTCACAGGTTGCAGCCACTGGAATCCTCTTCCACTCCTCTATGAAGACAACATGGAGCTGGTGGATGTTAAAGACCATGGGCTCCTCCACCTTCCGTTTGAGGATGCCCCGTGGAAACTCAATAGGTTTTAGGTCTGAAGACATGCTTGGTCAGTCCAGCACCTTTACCCTCATTTTCTTTAGCAAGGCAGTGGTCGTCTTGGAGGTGAATTTGGGGTCGTTATGTTGGAATACTGCCCTGCAGCACAATTTCCGAAGGGAGGGGATCATGTACTGCTTCAGCAAGCCATAGTATATGTTGGTGTTCCCTCAATGAACTGTAGCTCCCCACAGCTAGCAGCACTCATGCAGCCCCAAACCATGACACTCCCATCACCATGCTTGACTGTAGGCAAGACACACTTGTCTTTGTACTCCTCACCTGGTTGCCGCCACACACGCTTGACACCATCTGAACCAAATAAGTTTATCTTGGTCTCATCAGACCACAGGACATTCCAGTAATCCATATCATTGGTCTGCTTGTCTTCAGCAATCTGTTTGTGGGCTTTCTTGCCTATCATCTTTAGATGAGACTTCCTTCTGGGACAATGGCCATGCAGACCAATTTGTGCAATGTGGGGCGTATAGTCCGAGCACTGACAGGCTGACCACCCACTGCTTTATCCTCTGCAGCAATGCTGGCATCACTCATACGTCTATTTTGAAAAGACAATCTCTGAATATGATGCTGTGCATGTGCACTGAACTTCTTTGGTTGACCATGGCGAGGCCTGTTCTGAGTGGAAACTGTCCTGTTAAACCACTGTATGGTCTTGGCCACCGTGATGCAGCTCAGTTTCAGGATGTTGGCAATTTTTTTATAGCCTAGGTCATCTTTATGTAGAGCAACAATTTTTTTTCGGAACAATTCTTTGCTATGAGGGGCCATGTTGAACTTCCAGTGACCAGTATCAGAGAGCGTGAGAGCGATAACACCAAATTTAACACACCCGCCTGAGACCTTGTAACACGAACAAGTCACATGACACCGTGAAGGGAAAATGGCAAATTGGGCACAATTTATCCCCATATATTTTCACTTAGGGGTGTACTCACTTTTGTTGCTGTGTTGAGTTATATAAATTGTATCAAAGTGTCATATCTTCAGTGTTGTCACATGAAAAGATTTATAAAAATGTGAGGGGTGTACTTTTGTGAAATACTGTATGTATCTCATGTATATCTGGGAACGCTGTCAAATTATAGTGTTGGGCACCTAATGGTTGCAAGATATAACAATTTCATATGTCAGCCAATTGTTCTTATATGATTGTACCTATTGAAGTCTCAGTCCTTCAGGGATTTGTTAATTATCCATCTCTGTATTACTATATTGTATTCACTGTTGCCACAGTTACTCTAGTGATTCAATATTGAAACCGATAGAGGTGAGATGGCTTCTTTTTATCATCATTAATAATACTGTGAAACACTGAAGGGAATTGATGCATTATCCATCGCTCTTTTACCATTGAATGCAGCCGGCTGTCAGTGGATACTATAGCTAGGGTTTTGTATGGAATAGAAATCACATATGTGCACCAGCGATTTTTCTTTTAGCGCTTGTTACCAGTGGTATGGACAATGTGGCCACCTTTCCGTTATGGTCAGTGCGGTAATGTTTTTTTGTCTAATACATAGTCACTGTTTTCATTTATTATGGAGCTAGCAATTATTTACATAGTCACCCAACTCTACATCTTTGGTCCAGATGCTACCTCTCTTCTCTCCCGGATCCCAGACTGTCTATCATCCATTTCCTCCTTTTTCTCCTCACGTCTCCTAAAACTAAATGTGGAGAAAACAGAATTCATCATCTTTCCACCGTCCTCCTCCATCCCTCCACCTGATCTCTCTATCCCAGTCAACGGCTCTACACTCTCACCTGTTCCGCAAGTCAGCTGACTTGGGGTAATCTTCGACTCTGCTCTATCTTTCAAACACACATCCAAACCTTTACCTCTGCCTGCCGCCTCCACCGAAAATATCTCCCGTATCCGCTCATTCCTCAACTATGACACTACAAAAATGCTAGTCCACGCTCTTGTCATCTCCCGCCTAGACTATTGCAACATCTTGCTTTGTGGCCTCCCATCTAGCACTCTTGCTCCCCTTCAAACCATTCTCAACTCTGCTGCCCATCTTATCCACCTCTCGCCTCGCTACTCCTCTGCTTCTCCCCTCTGCCAATCTCTTCACTGGTTATCCATTGCCCAGCAAATTCAGTTCAAGTCACTAACCATGACCTACAAGGCTCTCCATAGCCTCTCTCCTCCATACATCTCTGCCTTAATCTCCAGATATTTCCCCTCACGCAATCTCCACTTCTCACAGGACCTTCTTCTCTGCTCTCCCCTTATCAGTTCCTCACACAACCGTCTCAACACTTCTCCCGTGCTTCACCCACACTCTGGAACTCACTGCCCCAACACATCAGACTCTCCTCCACCTTCACCAGGTTCAAAAGCAACCTGAAAACCCATTTCTTCAGGATTGCTTATAGCCTACAATAACCCTGCTGCCACTGTACTATCCCACAAACATGTCTGCCCCCCACCTCCTGTCTCTTTCCTCCTCCTTGTAGATTGTAAGCCCTTGCGGGCAGGGTCCTCTCTCCCTCTGTTGTGACAGTTGTAGTCATTCATCGTTATCATTGTACTCGTTTGACATATGTTATGTATCTAACTCCCCTTGAATGTACAGCGCCCTGGAATCAATGGTGCTTTAAAATAAATAATAATAATAATAGTCGTCAATGAGCGTGAATTGCATAGTTTCAACCGCCAACTGGATTTTGGCCTGATCGTATACTCACTGCACAATTCCTGGCCACAGCTGATTTTCAGATCATTGTACAATTGCGGGATAGTTTTATTTTTACTGTACAGCTGACTTGCATCTTACTGTGTTACCGCTGGCTGGATCTGTTCTCATTATGTAGCTAGGGGATTCTCAGTTCACGGTGCTAGCGTATTTATTGCCCCCCTTCATTATACAGCTATTTGTTTTCATGTATGATTGACAGCTCTGTAGCCAATTGGAGCATAGAAGAGAGAGTCAGTTTTCAATGAGTAAGTAATAGCTGGTAAACTTCCATGATATCTGGGACCAGAGATTGGTTGTTTGTTAATTGGGTCAACCTCATTCGTTAATTCCTTAGGGAGGGATCTACTCACACATATAATGCTGCCGAAATTACAGCGCCATTCCTCTATACCCCTGATGCCACCATGTTCAGTGGTGAAACATGTAGGGGAGGTGTAGGACAAATTATTTTAGCTACTGAGCTCTCTCTTTCTCATTATTATGAACTAATTGCAGTTGTTCACTTATTATCAGTTGCAGGATCCAGACACCACTGGTGTTCCCCAGTGATAGTTTTTCAATGTCCATTTGGGCTAAAGATTAGCCATGTCCCTTATCATAGGGATTTTAGGGAATGGATAGTCAGCTTGTTACAGGTTTATTTAGGAGTATTGATCTCCTCAGTGTCCTATTCAGCTGAACATAGTATTTGTGACTATATGGATAACAATTAATTTTGTACCCAACAGGTTTTGAAACTGGAGCTAGATTGGGGTTTTGTGCATTTTTTTCACTTTGGTATTTAAATTTGTAAATTGAGGGATAGGTAACTTTTAATTTTTCTTTTTGTTCTGTATTTTTTTTCTCTTTTTAAGTGTATGAATTAAAAGTTACTAAGTTACAAAAATTAGTCGTTTATGGTTTAATAGGGGTTTAAAGGGGTTTTGGCACGATGTAATGTTGACGTGGGATCCTCCAAAATGGGTATTTAATCACTTTTCCAAATATATGTAATTAAAAAAAAGTGAAGCCTGTGAGATCTACAGCATTGCTCAGTCCCCCTTAGTTTCCTGACAGTTTACATTAGACACGGCCAGGAGACTGTCAGGAGCTGATCTGGCTGTGCTTGCGTTGTCTGCACTTTTTATCTGATGACAGGGAACATGAAGGAGCTTGCAAGGGGCTGGGGAGAAAAAGCAGTGAATGAGCCTGTGTCTTTTGTATAGAGAATTGGTTCCAGGGCCCCAAAATGAGACCCCCAACATAATGCAACATGAAGATTAAAGAAAATAAAGCAGATACTAATACCCGAAGCAAGTCCTTACATATAACATCAGAAAATGATGCTGGAAATTACTTTCCATTTTGAGGACAGGAGCTTTTTTGGGTCATGTACTTTATAGACAATGTACAAGGCAACAGCAAATGCGGCCCTTACCTAGTGCCCAAAGGAGTTGCTCATCCTGGCACATGTAAGAGCAGTACAGTATATGGTGATACTAGATTGCCAATCACTGCATGTACTGTACCTCACTAATACAGAGGTTTTGCAAGAAAAATGTTTGATAATTGGCTGGATTAGTGTTTGGGACATTGAATGTTAATACCATACGCAACATACAATGTCCCAGGAAAGACCATTGTATGTTGAAAATATGTTATCCTGAGACCACTGTAACTTGAGGGACCACTGTATGTTATAACCTACATAGGTTTATTTTTAATTGTTCTAAAACAATGCTTATCTATGGTTCTCTGCTTCTAATGAATTATTGTACATATAATTACCTACTAGGTTTAGCAGTGGTAAATCTAAGTTGACTTAAAGGGGTTGTCTCACTTCAAGGATTAAAACTAACTACTACTTTAGATACAAGCGCCAGGTGTTTCAGGGAACAAGCTGCACAAAGATCATCAGAGGAAATCTCCTGCTGCAGTCCTCTAATAGAAATAAAAAGTGTATATATATAAAAAAGACGACCGCGCTCTGTTCGCTGTACAAGGTGCCAACTTAATCACAAGCAGTCCGCAAATATTCAAATTCCAAAATATGCAACCCCCATGCAAATAGTAAAAAACAGTGTAAAAACACACCTGTAATAGTGCAACCACTTCCCCAGAGATTCTCACTGGATGCTCACATCAGCTAGGAACCTACGCGCTAATCCAGGTTTCTGTCCACTTCAATCTTCAGTTGGTGGATTTGTCAGAAATAATATATAAAACATACAAACAGTGGGTGTGTTCACCGCTAATACACTCCGCCCGGCAGCGTGCGGGATCCACACATACAGGCTAACAGACTAGAGTGACGTCACTAAGGCTGTAGCTAACGAAAGCCGAGCAGGCATACAAGACCTATGCGTTTCAGAGAATAACGATCTCCTTCATCAGGTTATAATGCCTGGCTTAGTCTGGGCCTTATATCTGTTCCACACCCTGTTTGTTACAGATGATGTTACTTAAAAGACAATCAAGAATAAATTTCCCTAACCTTTAATATATTCTACCTCATAAAACAAAATAATAAATACAATAAATAATGCTGCAATGAAAAACAACAATATGCACATTAATGTGCAAAGGATTAAAACAATCACTGGAATGCTGTCCCCATTTAAAATCCCAAGGGAAAAAAGGAAAAAGAGGGGAGAGAGAAAGAAAGAAAAATTCTCAGATTTTTTTTTTTTTTTTTTTTTTAAACGAACAACCTTAAAACGCAAATAGTTCAATATCTGAATTCAAACCATTTGGTATTTGTGAATTCAAATTGAAAATCCACCTTGTTTCTGCTCTGGACATCTTACTTATAAGATCACCCTTTCGCCAGTCCAGTTTCACACTCTCGATGCAAAAAAATACAGTATTTACTAATGAACTTTGATGTAGAGCTTTAAAGTGTTTTGATTATGGGTGTCCCATATAGCCTCTTCTTATATTGTATACATGCTCCTCATGCGGGTGGCTAATGATCGTTTAGTTCTGCCCACATATATTTTTTTCCGCATGGCACTTTAAAGTCAATAATTTAATGCCTTTTGATTGAACAGGTTATGAAGTGTTTTATTTCAAACCTTTCCATTCCATTGCAGAATTCTAACCATTTTGTTTTTACTACTCATATTACAGTTTTTACAACCGTAACATTTTCCGCATGGAAAAAATCCTTTATGTGCTTCATTCACTCTGCCATTCCCAAACTTATTAGAACGTATAGTGGGGGCTAACATGTTTCCCAAGTTACGAGCTCTTTTAAAAACTACTTTGGGAACATCTGGTAAATATTTCCCCACCATTTTATCCTGTTTCAGAAGATTCAATGTTTTTTTTATAATTCTTTTTGAAAATATTGCTTTGATCAGATATTGAATCACAATCGGAAGATTAGTTACTTCCTCCGAAATTCCTATTTTTTCGGTATTCAGATTTTTCTTTTAAAAGTATATTTCTAGGAAATGTTTTTATTTCATTTTTGTTTTTTTCAACATTTTCCCCACAATATCTCTAGGAATAAATTGCTTCGAAAGTCTGATGGATTTTCCTCATAATGATGAACATTTGTACAATTTCTGCGTATCCGCAAAAATTGACTTTTGGGGAATATTTGATAACCATCTAGTAAGGTGGCAACTGGAGGATGGTCTGACACTAGTGGTGTCAGTTTTTTTATGGTAACTTTTTGTCTGTAGAATTTCTTGTTCTATGAATATAGTAATATCCAAGAAGTTTATAGCGGTTCTACTTATTTCTGAATTGATGTTAAAAAATATTCATTATTATAATTTCTTCCAAAAACACATTTAATGATTCCAAAGATCCTTTCCAAATAAATAGAATATGGGCTATAAACATTTTCCATAAGGCTATATCTTCTCTCAGTTGGCCCCCTGGAAATATTGTCTTTTCTTCCCAACCACCTACATATAAATTGGCACAGCTAGGGCAATTTGGTCCCATAGCTGTGCCCCAAGTTTGCAAGAAATATTGTCCATCATATATGAAATAGTTGTGTTCCAATATAAAAGAGGCACATTCTACTATATAGTCTGTCTGTATATCATTAAAGATGTTACTTTTCATCAAAAAATATTTCAAATTCTCACATCCCTTTAAATGTTGAATTGTTGTATAAAGAGAAGTGACATCTAATGTTACAAGTATATAGTTTTCTTTCCATTTTACTTTTACTAATTTTCATCTAAAGTGTGAGTGGTATCTTTTAGATATGCGGGAAGCTTTTTTACTAAGGGTTGTAGTTGGATATCTATGTATTCAGACATGTTGGCTGTCAAACATCCGATGCCCGAAATGATGGGTCTTCCTGGTGGATTTATCTTGGTTTTTATGAATTTTGGGCAGTAATAAAATGCTGCTATCCTTGGAGTTTTAATTCCATATATAATTAAATTCTCTTTTTTTTTAAGAACTCCTAATTCATATCCTTTAACACACAGATTATTTAATGATTTCAAATAAACTTCTGTCGGATCTGATTTCAATTTTTGATATGTGCGGGTGTCCGACAGAATATGCTTGACTTCCTTGTCATATGATGACTGGTCTAGTATCACAATGCCCCCACCCTTATCTGCTGGACGTATGACTCAAAGATAACAATCATATAATCATACGTCCAGCAGATAAGGGTGGGGGCATTGTGATTGGCAAGTCTTTGTTGTATTGATTTTAACTGGAATGTAAGCTGATCCTTTTTATGTTTAGTTATTGTCACGGTTGGAGGTAGTGGATCCTCTGGACCACCGCAAGCGATGGCGTAAGCCACGCCAGGGAGCGGAATCTAAGCAGGTCCCGGTTTTCACCAGAGCCCGCCACAAAGCGGGATGGACTTGCTGCGGCGGGAGTCTACCAGGTCGCTACCCCTGACGTGACTTGCTTGCGGAGGCAGCCGAGGTGTAACGTGGTCCAAAATTGGAAGGCAGGCTCGTAGTCGGGGACAGGCAGGTTGCTCAGGGCAGGCAGCAAGGTTCGTGGTCGTGTACAGGCAGGAAGGTCAGGGCAGGCGGCAAGATTCGTGGTCGAGGGACGGAGGCAAACGGTATGGTACACGGTAATCAGAACAAGACTTAGGAACGCTTTCTCAATAGGCAATGGGCACTAAAGATCCGGCAAGGGCATCAGGAAGAGGCAGGCTTAAATAAGGGCAGCGGCCAGCAATAGCCAATTATCGGTGCGCTGGCCCGGGGGACAGGAGAAGCCGCGGGAGCGAGGACGGGTAAGTGAGCCAGAACACGGCCGCCGGAGCAAGCGCTTCCGCTGCCCGACATGTGGGCAGCGGCACCACCAGATTGGGAGGCACGGATGCGCATGCAACCCGGGTTGAGGGTCGCAGGGGCACCATGACAGTACCCCCCCCCCCTTTGGCCTCCCCCTCTTTCTAGCCTGAAGAATCTCTGAACAATACTCCGGTCCAGAATATTGTCCTCTGGTTCCCAGGATCTCTACTCAGGCCCGAACCCCTTCCAGTCAATGAGGAAAAACCGTTTCCCTCTGACTGTCCTCATATCAAGAACTTCTTTTACAGTAAAGACGGTTGAGGCGTCTGCCTCCAGGGTAGGGGACGCAGGTTCCCGCGAGAAGCGATTTTAGGATGACCGGTTTCAGAAGAGTGACATGGAAGGAGTTCGGGTGACCCGTCATAGGAGGAAGACGAAGCTTATAAGCCACTGGGTTTATGCGCTACAGCACCTCGAATGGACCCAAGAATCGAGGACCAAGCTTTTAGCTGGGGACCTTAAGGCGGATGTACCTAGCAGACAACCATACTTTGTCTCCCGGAGAGAAAATTGGGGGAGGTCTTCGTCTCCTGTCAGCTTGCATCTTAGTGCGGGCGGAAGCCCGGAGTAGAGATTGGCGTGTCTGTCTCCAGACGGACGTTAGGTCCTGGACCAGCTCCTCCACGGCAGGGACCTCGGAGAGCACCGAGAGGGGGAGGGGCGGGCAGGGATGTCGCCCATAGACAATGAAGAAGGGGGCGGCACCAGCGGATTCCGAATCTAAAGAGTTATAGGAAAACTCTGCCCAGGATAACAAATTAGACCAATCGTCCTGACGCGCAGAGACGAAGTGACATAGGTAGCAGCCCAGTGTCTGGTTAACCCTCTCTACCTGTCCATTTGACTGAGGGCGGTAGGCAGGCCCGGACTGCCCAAAGGGCAAACCGGGCATTTGCCCGGTGGGCCGCTGGGGTCCGGGCCGCCGCGCTGGCTCGGATCTCCCGCCGAGGGGGCTGGTGTTTCCCCCGGCGGGCCCCAAGTGCTGGCACACGTACAGGGGCCGCAATGGTCGCATCTGCGACCGGCCCCCTGTGCCAGGGGGCCGACAGGCCCCTCTCGCCACACGGCTGCACAGCCAGGTCACAGACCCAGCCATCACGGCCGTCGCCTGCACCTCGGATCGCGGCCGTTCAGCCCCCAGGAGGCCGCGAGGCAGGCATGCGGTGATGACGTCATCGCACGCCTGCTCCCGTGGCCGCACTCTGCTACGAGAGGCCGCGGGCTCTGGACCAGAAGAAGAGAGAAGCGGAGGGAAGGATGAAACCAGGTAAGTATTATTATAATTATTTTTTTTAAATTAATTACTGGCCTGCCTGCCTACAAACTAGCCCTGCCTGCCTACAAACTAGCCCTGCCTGCCTACAAACTAGCCCAGCCTGCCTACAAACTAGCCCTGCCTGCCTACAAACTAGCCCTGCCTGCCTACAAACTAGCCCTGCCTGTCTAACCCTGCCTACCTACAAACTAGCCCTGCCTGCCTACAAACTAGCCCTATCTGCCTACGAACTAGCCCTATCTGCCTACGATCTAGCCCTACCTGCCTGACAACTAGCCCTACCTGCCTGAGAACTAGCCCTGCCTGTCTAATTACTGGCCCTACCTGCCTAATTACTGGCCCTGCCTGCCCAAGAACTAGCCTTATCTGCCTATGAACTGGCCCTGTCTGCCTAAGAACTGGCCCTGCTTTGCTAATTACTGGCCCTGCTTAGCTAATTACTGGCCCTGCCTGGGTAATTACTGGCCCTGCCTGAATAATTACCTGTGACAGCCCCAGCTACCTGCTTTAGGAGGTCTTTATACTTACCTGCCTAATAGGGGGGCTTGAATACCTACCTAATGGGGGTCTACCTATTTACATGCCATTTATATGACTTTTTTAATTTCTAATTTTTAGGGTCTAACATACTCTGTTTGTGGTACAATTACTGTTTAGGGCACCAAAGGGGGCACTATTACTATTTGGGGCTCTGTGGATGGGGAGTTTGTACATAGTTGGGAATTGATAGGAAAAGTGCTGGAAAAGAGAGGAGTCTAAGATGTATTTGTGGTAAATTCTACAGGGACGAGTAGTGAACGGGGGAAGAAGACATTGCATGCTGTACTGGACGGAGAAAAAATGGAAAGGAACGACTCATCAGGGAAGACATCACGGAGGTTTGGGCCAGATGGAGAAGAAAAGGAGAAGAGAACAACTCCCATCAGAGATGACGTCTCCTGTGAGTCCCTGATGTCAGGGTTTATTTTACTTCTGTGTTGAATCAGTGCTGTATTCATGTGATGGTGACCTGACTACTGGGGATGTGATTGGTGGGGTTGTAGGTTATGTTGCTGCTTATGTAGTGTCAGTGTGGGCTTGTCCCTGATTGTAAAGTGCACACCTGACTCTGTGACTAGAGGTTTCTCTGCACTTTTTTCTTTCTTGCTTGTGTTTAGGGGGCTCTCACACAGAGCGGTTTTGGTGCATTTTTTGATGCGTTTTTTTTGTGCAGAAATGTTCAGCATTAACTGCTCTGCCTTTCTGCACAAAAACGCACCAAAAACACATCAAAAACGCACTAAAAAAATGCTCTGTGTGAAAGCAGCTTTTTAGTGTAGTTTATTTTAGAAAGTGGTGAGGTGCGAGAACAAGGGACATTTTTTAAAAAAAATTTTGAGCGGATATTGTATGTGGGCTGGTGGGGGCTTAGTGCCAGGGCTGATTTTTATTCCCAGTCCGGCCCTGGTGGTAGGCCGAAGAGAAGTCCAATTTCACTTGGAGTTGCGTACATAGGGAGCGCCAGAACCTAGAAATAAACTGGACCCCCCGATCCGAAACGATGTGTTGGGGAAGCCCATGCAGCCGGAAGACGTGTAGAAAAAACAGGCTGGTGAGACGCGGAGCAAAGGGTAGGCCAGGCAGAGGGACAAAGTGAGACATTTTGGAGAACCGATCCGTAATCACCCAGATAACGGTATTTCCAGAGGAAGGAGGGAGATCGGTGACAAAGTCCATAGCCACATGGGTCCAAGGACAGCTGGGTATCGCCAGTGGCTGAAGCAGACCAGCTGGCTTGAGACGAGGCGTCTTGTTACGAGCACAAGAGACGCAGGATTCCATGAATTCCCGAACATCGTGTGCCAGGCCGGGCCACCAATAGAATCGAGAGATGAGGGAATAGGACTTCTGCACTCCTGGATGCCCAGCCATACGAGAACAGTGACCCCACGACAATATCCTCTTCCGCAATGCCGGACGAACGTATGCCTTTCCGGGCGGAATACGTCGTAGGTCTACGGGCGCAGCAGAGATGAGCCGTTCTGGAGGGATAATGTGGCATGGAGCGGGTTCTTCCCCAATAACATCAGAGGCACGGGAGAGAACGTCGGCCTTGACATTTTTCTCTGCGGGGCGGAAATGGATCAGAAAGTTAAACCTGGAGAAAAAGAGAGTCCATCGAGCTTGACGTGGATTCAGCCGCTGGGCTGTTTGGAGGTAGAGAAGGGTTTTTTATGATCGGTGTAGATTTTTGACCGATGACGGGCTCCTTCCAAGAGATAGCGCCATTCCTCCAAGGCTAGCTTGATGGCCAGTAATTCCCGATGGCCAATGGAGTAGTTCCTCTCTGCGGCAGAGAAGGTTTTGGAAAAAAATCCGCATGTGAGGGTCTTGTGAGGGTCCCTTTTGCAGAAGAACAACCCCGGCCCCCACCGAGGATACGTCCACCTCCAGAAAGAACGGTCTCTCCGTATCGGGCCGGGAGAGCATGGGTGCAGAGGCAAAGGCCGACTTCAGCTTAGAAAAGATCTCCTCTTCGGATTGGCATTTTTCTTGGTTAACGCCACTATAGGTGACACCAGTGAGGAAAAATGTTGTATGAACTGCCTATAGTAGTTGGCGAAACCTAGAAACCTTTGTATGGCTCAAAGACCCACAGGTTGTGGCCACTGTAGGACGGTGGAAAACTTTGCGGGGTCCATCTGCAGGCCCTTGTCGGAAATGACGTAGCCGAGGAAAGGAAGACTTCTCTGGTGGAACTGGCATTTTTCGATCTTGGCATAGAGGCAGTTGGCCCTTAGACACTTGAGGACCTGTCGTACGTGCACTTGATGGGACTCAAGGTCAGCAGAGAACACCAGAATGTCATCCAGATAGACGACTACGTATGTGTACAAGAGATCCCGGAATACGTCATTGACGAATTCTTGAAAGATGGCAGGTGCATTGCAGATCCCGAAGGGCATGACAAGGTACTCGAAGTGTTCGTCGTGGGTATTGAAGGCGGTCTTCCATTCGTCCCCTTCACGTATCCGGATGAGGTTGTAAGCCCCACGCAATTCCAATTTGGTGAATATCTTGGCCCCCTGGAGCCGGTTAAAGAGTTCCATAATCAAGGGCAATGGGTAGCGATTTTTTACGGTAATTTTGTTGAGGCCCCGATAATCGATACACGGACGTAGAGATCCATCCTTCTTTGTCACGAAAAAGAACCCGGCTCCAGCCGGAGAGGAGGACTTACGAATAAACCCCCTCTGGAGATTCTCCTTGATGTAGGTGGACATAGCCAAGGTCTCAGGCACCGACAGAGGGTAAACCCTGCCCCGTGGAGGAGATGTTCCGGGCAGAAGGTCAATAGGGCAGTCATAGGGGCGATGAGGAGGCAAGGTCTCAGCTTGCTTCTCGGAGAAGACGTCAGCAAACTCTTGATACGGAGCGGGAAGGCCCGCCAGAGGCTTAGACGGTACTGGAGAAGCGGTAAGCACCGGGCGAGGTGCCACCAAACAGCGAGACCGACATTCTGGTCCCCAACGCAAGACTTCGCCCGTCTGCCAGTTGAGCACAGGAGCATGGTGCTGCAGCCACGGAAGCCCCAGAAGGATGGATGAGGAAGACCGAGGTAGCACATAGAACATAAGTCTCTCCTTATGTAGTGCCCCCACTTGAAGGAACAGAGGCTCGTGCGGTACTGGATCTCCCAACTGACAGAGGAGATGGCCAGAGGTTTCTCTAAGCGAACCACGGGGAGCTTATGCTGAGACACCAGGGGAGCGTCCAAGAAATTTCCAGACGACTCAGAGTCCATGAAGGCTGAGGCTTGAAACGGGTATGGTCAAATGAGGAGAGCTTGCTCTCACCTAGGAACGCCTCTCCCACGAATCCTAGGTGCGTGTGTTTCCCGAACGCTGAGGACGAAGGGGGCAGCCCCAGCGCAAATGTTCGGGGCTGGCACAATAGAGGCACAGGTTTTCTTCTCGCCGCCGGGTCAGCTCCTGTGGAGTCAAGTGAGCTCTGTCCACTTGCATGGGTTCCTCAGTAGCAGGCAGGTAGGACAACTGTGGCGGCCTCTGAAATACAGGAGCTAGGCGGGGAAACCGACGACCTCTGGCAGGTTCGCGTTCCTGGCGTAGCTCTTCTCGCCGTTCAGAAAAACGGATATCGATCCGAGTGGCCAAAGAGATGAGGTCACTCAAGGAGGAAGGCGGATCACGGGTAGATAAGGCATCCTTGATCTGGCTGGAGAGGCCTTTCTTGAAGGTGGCGGCTAAGGCCGCATCGTTCCATGACAGTTCCGAGGCCAGGGTGCGGAACTGTACCGTGTAATCGCCCACCGAGGAGTCGCCTTGATGCAGATTTAGTAAGGCGGTTTCAGCAGAAGAAACTCGGGAAGGTTCCTCAAACACACTGCAGAACTCGGTGAGGAAGGCGGCGAGGGTAGCCATGACCGGATCATCTCTGTCCCACAGAGGGGTAGCCCAGGCCAAGGCTTTCCCGGAAAGAAGGCTGACCACAAATGCGACCTTTCCGTAGGGAATTGGTTCCCCATTAACTCAATGTGCAGGGAACATTGGGTGATGAAGCCCCTGCACGTCTTGGAGTCCCCATCAAACTTGGACGGCATATACAAACAGAGCCTTGGACCAGCAGCCGGTGTGGAAGCCGAAGGTGCAGCGGAAGCCACAGGAGCGGTTTGTTGCTGCTGGGTGGCCAGGCACTGCTGCATCATGGCGGAGAGGTGGCTGAGTTGCTGGGCCTGCTGAGCGATCTGCTGGGATTGCTGCGCCACGATGGTGGTTAGATCAGCGACGCTGGGCAGAGGCACCTTGGCGGGATCCATGGCCGGATCTTACTGTCACGGTTGGAGGTAGTGGATCCTCTGGAACACCGCAAGCGATGGCGTAAGCCACGCCAGGTAGCGGAATCTAAGTAGATCCCGGTTTCCACCAGAGCCCGCCGCAAAGCGGGATTGAGTTGCTGCCGCGGGAGTCTACCAGGTCGCTACCCCTGATGTGACTTGCTTGCGGAGGCAGCCGAGGTGTAGCGTGGTACAAAATTGGAAGGCAGGCTCGTAGTCGGGGACAGGCAGGTTGCTCAGGGCAGGCGGCAAGGTTCGTAGTCGTGGACAGGCAGGAAGGTCAGGGCAGGCGGCAAGATTCGTGGTCGAGGGACGGAGGCAAACGGTACGGTACACGGTAATCAGAACAAGACTTAGGAACACCTTCTCAATACACAATGGCCACTAAAGATCCGTCAAGGGCATCAGGAAGAGGCAGGCTTAAATAAGGGCAGCGGCCAGCAATAGCCAATTATCGGTGCGCTGGCGCGCGTGGGATAAGTGAGCCGGGACACGGCTGCCGGAGCAAGCTCGTCCGCTGCCCGACATGCGGGCAGCGGCGCCACCAGATTAGGAGGCATGGGTGCGCCTGCGACCCGGGTTGAGGGTCGCAGGGGCACCAGTGACAGTTATCTTAGTCAGTAAGCATTGTATCATATATTTATATCACTTATGATGGCGCAGATATATACATTTGTTTTATATTGATTTTATTACATTAAAATGTAATAAAAAATACAGTAAGAAAAAAAATAGGAGTAGATTCTTCTCTCTTTATGATCCACTCTTGTCAATAGCTTTAAAAACATCACGACACTGCCTCAAAACAAGTATGAAACTACCCTGAAAGGGATTTTTCCTATTTTAGACCCGGAGAGCACATAGATGGACTGCTACCTTACTAAGGAGTGGGCTCCCAAATCCCCTGGTCCATTGGTGGTCAAATACAAAACTAAATTTTTTTTTAACTGTTTATATAACTAACAGATATTTCAATGGAGACAAACAAGGCAGTGACCTCTCTTTTTAAGGTCCCCCTACCTTACACATTAGACAATAGTTAGCCAAATCTGCTGATTTTTGCAGAACTGACCAAATACCTTATTTGTTCGGCGGCCTCCTGACTCTCCGCCCTACAGATAAAGACGGGGAAGAGAAGCATATTGAATTTAAATAGGCAAACTTTTTATTTTTTTGTAGAGATAAGCTGTTGGCAGTGGCTTTCTTTTCTCTCCCCATCAAAAACATGGTGGAGTCAGGTTGGGAAGGAGGGTAAATGATTTACCACACAGCACACAAAAACGCCTGGATTTTCTGCATTTTTTGTATTTTGAAACCGCTGAAAATCCGACTGTTTATCAATCCCATAGACTTTAATAGAAAAAAACGACCTGATTTTTTTCAGCTCGTTTTCTGGCATCAGCGAATTTAGGAACACGCTGTAAAATCTTGCGTTTTGCTATCGGTTCACCATACATTCAATTGTATGAGCCGACAGCAAAAAAAAACGACAACCAACCACGGCTTTTGAGAAAACAGTGACAAAAACGGCGGCCATGCAGCGGACAAAAAGCCGATGCATGACCGCTTTCCGCTGATTTTTGTCCTATGCTGTGTATTTGTAGTCTTTGGCCCTTGGTTAGTGAAGGTGTCTACTTCACAGACTACTGATAATTTCTGATCCTGAAAAGTGATTTCCAATGATTCTGCTAAGGCCACACAGCACAGGACAAAAACTGTTGGAAAACTGTTTTCCCCAAAACCGCGGTCGGTTTTAGCTTTTTTTTCCATCTGGCATACAATTGAATGCACGGGAAACCGACGGAAAAATGCAAGACACCGGCAGTTTTTTCCATATGTACCTAAAACCGCCGGCACCAGAAAACAAGGTGAAAAAAACGACCTGTTTAGACTACAGGTCGTTTTTGTATTAAAGGGGTTTTGCCACGATTTACTTTCAACCTCCTGATCCCAGCTCTGTGTGTCTCAGAAGGGGGCGTGTGTGATTTGTTTTTAATTGCATATCATGTGACTGCAGGATGACATCACAGGTCTTTCTCTCTGTAGTCAAAGAAAGGTCTGTTTATATAAAGCATTGTGAGTAGCTGAGAGGTAAAGTTTTTGCCTCCAGGAACAAGGGTCCTAGGTTCAAATCCCTGCAGGAACCAAACATGTGTCTTGTTGTTTTTTCTCTTTATCAACGCACAAATCTGATTGAGGTTTCTTTTTTTATTTATTTGCACTGTTTGACTAATTACTAAGGAGGACAAAGGACAGGAGTACAAAGACAGCATGGGGGGTTAAACCACTCAGTAGCTGTCTGAGAGGAGAGGTGATGTGTGAGCATGTGTGTGACCAGGAGTTGAGTAGCTCTTAGCCTTGGTTTTATCCCCTGGAGACAGGGCTGTAAACAATTGATCATAAAGGAGCAGCTAAATCAAAACACGGTGCAGTATTTTTAATAATATTGAATGGGGAAGGAAAATGAATTATTATTTAATTTGCAAGCTTCCACATCACTTTTACTTCGTGGCAAAAACCTTTTCTAATGACCATGGGTTTGCAAATGGTTGGATGTTAACAGTTCATAACTTCTAAAACACAGAAAATCCGACTGTTTTCATGTGCTGTGTAGACATAGCCTTAGCACAGCACGGATATTTACATACTGATTCATTGTTCACCTTCAATGACAAGTAAATATGATATCTGCCAACTAGAGACTGCATTGGACTCAACATCTACAGCCCACAGGCCCCCTTATTGTGCCAAGATACTTCTTATTCTCTACTTACTTCTCTTATTAAAGTAAATAAAATGGTACTCCAACATTCATATGTGTGTGCGTGCTAGGAAAATTAGTGACAATTTCTGTAGCGCTGTGGAATATATTGAGGCTATAGAAGCAACATGAATAAATAAATGACACTGTACAGTGATTTACTGACGGTTGGCTGGAGTCACAGCAGTCATCTCAGCATCTAAAGTAGGCAAAGTCAAAACCTTGCATTTTATCTCTTCATCATTACACAGGTCCTTTTTTACACAATTACACATTTTCATCTTAGGGAACTGTAAGGGTTCATAAAAGGAAAATATGCAATCCCACAATGCATTTCTTTCTCTAATTTTATTCAAAACATTAGTTTAAAGAGGACCTGTGATCTCTTCAGACATGACTGTTTTAGCAAATACTTGTGCTCTGTGTGAAATAACAATTCTGTAGCATCTTTCCTCAAATCTCTATGTTGTGTGGGTCCCCTGTTATTCTACCTAGAAATTCATTACCAATCTGTCATGTGGGTGTCCCTGCACAGTCTGACATTGTCCAATCAGTGGTGACAGAGTCAGTGTGTGATAACGCCCATCTGACTGATTCAGTAATACATTTCTAGTCCTTTCATCATCCCTATCGGCTACCATTTTTATCACCACCTTTTGGTGGTTTTTGGGCTATTGTTTGTCCCCTGATGAACCAGTTTTTTACTAGGGAAAGGCATTGTGGGCATAACTATATGTCCAATAAGCAGTGAGATGTATTTATTTATCCTCACTACTTGGGTGCTTTATATATCCTTTTTTGAAATAGGGACAGCCAACGGATAGGTGGGGTCGCCCCTTTTGGGGCGGGTGCCACTCCTTTTGATAGGTTCAGCGTAGTTTATTATATGGATATATGTATATCTTTTTTTAGCCATCTGAATTAGTGTTTCTCTGCATGTGGACCAATATCTTCTTCCTCACGACTATGGAACTAGATGTATCAACATATTTTAGAGAATCGTGATTTGTGTATATTTGGAGTTATATATGTAGGATATTACTTACCCATATTATCTTTCGTTATTTGATGTTTATATATACTGACCTAGTGACACATTTTTCTATCTATATGTCAACAGTGCTGCCTAAATGTTACTTTATTTTGGTGACTAGCGGTTTAGGGTAACTTCAGCATATATTATTTTCTATATGTTAGGTTTAGTTTTTAATTCACATCAATATGGAGTTTTATTATTTTGGGATTCGTATTTGTATTTTTCTGTGTGCTATATGTCCCCTGTTATTCTACCTAGAAATTCTAGAAATTCATTACCAATCTGTCAGCTGGGTGTTACAAGTTGAGGGGGTGTCCCTGCACAGTCTGACATCGTCCAATCAGTGGTGACAGAGTCAGTGTGTGCAGGGACACACCCTTTTCAAACCTGAAGTGATAACGCCCATCTGACAGATTCAGTTATACATTTCTAGGAGGAAAAACAGAGGAACAGCACAACACAGAGATATAAGAGAAGAAGCTCCAAAATTGTTAGTTCACAGGGAACACAAGGATTTACTAAACCAGGATTATCAGAAGATCCTCTTTAATAGTCTACATCTTTAACTGTTTGAATTTACCTTTTTAGAGGGGGCAGGCTCCTGTTATTGGCAAAACATGTATAGATCTTACACGGGTATATCTATGGTGGTATGAATGCCATTTTAGGAGGGTTCAAGATGACTAGAATATGTTTGTGTTATGCTTGCCGCACTTAGACTCTTCCAAAAATGGTGCTACTGAACATAGATTATCATAGCGCAATTTTTCTATGAGTTCCAATTCAAGAAAATCTGTACAGATTCCCTACTTCACGTAGGGATTTGCTCTCAGAAGATTGCGATTGTGTTTATAAAGCACGTATCAAACTGGAGGCTAGCGGGCAAAACACATCATTAATTTATAGGGAAGCAGGGGATATAAAAAGGGACCCCGAAGGACCAGGTCGAGTCTCCATTTTCCCAGGAGAATACAGCCAGCGCTTGACAAACGCGATACCACCAGCACAGGTTAATGGGCCATATTTTAATTTGTGTGTACATGCATACACACGGCTCTGTACCGGCAATTTACAGGCAGTGGTACAGCACTCACAGTCCTACCCAGGTACTGAATGCTAAAAAGGTGAAGGAGCTGGCTGTTATAAAGGACATCTTGTTTTTTAACTGACAACATGCGGACCACAGCCCTCTGAGGGCAAACACAATGCTGATGTGGGCCTTGTTGAAAAGAAGTTTGAAACCCGTTAGGAGTGTTTCGTCCCTTTCAGCCTGTTTCATGCCTGTTGCCCAGCCTCGACATGAGGTTTTAGCAGAACCAATCCGAGTTCTGAACCTGCGTTCAATCAATGGCTGAGACAGGATATTTAAACCATTCTTTCTGTGGACTCCTTGCCTGTGATTCTTCCTGTGTCCTGGCTCTAGTCCCTTGCTTTCCTTTCAGTTTGTGTAGTGTTTTATGGTTTTGGACTCCAGGCTTGATTCTTTGGGTTATTCTTTCGCATCAATCTTGGTACACATATTCCTGGGTTTAACCGGTCGTTTTGTACTACTTTAGCTTTTTTCTGTTGTTTTGTTTCTTTTCCCCTTTCTTATTGTCCTGTCCAGTTTGTTTTTAATCTCTAGGAGAGGCAGCCCAGTTTTTGAGCCAATTCCATTAGTTTTAAGAGTTTCGGTGAACACCAAAGGGTTGTACAATTAGAAGGGTTTTTTTTGTGAGTGATTGCAGTCAGCAGTTTTGAGTGGGCTCTGTTTGTTCTGCCTTTTTTTTGCCTGTTTGGTGAATTGCTGCCTGTTCAAACTTTTTATTCCTGAATAATAAGTGTGTGATTACTAATGCGCACCAATATTTTTAGATAATTGTTAATGCCTTCTCTGTAAGGTGTTTTTATAGGAGTATAATCCGCAGTACGGTTAATAAGTAAGGTATTTTTTGTTTGAATATTTATGTTTACGAGTGTATATTTTTATCTTTTGTTGTATACTATCCTGAGCTGCACTAGATAGTAATTATTGTGCTATGTAAATCTTCCCATATCAGTCCTGAGGAAGGTGTTGTGAGGGAAAAGGGATCATGAAAATGTTGGTACCCTTTTTGTAGGTATAGTGTGTGGAAAAGGGGGGACGGTTTCAGCGGGACACCTTTTTGGGGGGGAATTTTAACGTGCTCCCTGACAGGGTTAGTAGGTCATTGTTAGGGGACCTGGTAGGTTTTTTTCTTTATTTCCTGTCCCTTTATATCCATTATTTTGGTGGTTTAAAGATAAATAATTTACCCATTTTGGGTTGTTATCCTTTAATTTTTGGGTATGGGTGTGTGCACTCTTGTTCCTTAGTTTTAGGATATATTTAATTTAAAAAGTTATATTTTAGTAAAACGATTTTGTATATTATTTGTCCTTAAATTTTTTGGTGCAATTTGGGGATACTGTTATATAACTTTTGCATCCGTTATTCTTCTTTTTTGGTTTTCGATTACCTAACAACATCCTTGTTTTAAAGTAAGGTTGCCACATGTAAATGGTGCCAGAGAAACAGTATTTTGTATAAAGAATTATACATAGTTTGGTGACAACTTTTTAGTTTCCTTAGTACATCTATAAAACACAGTGGTTCTTGGTAATTTAATTAAATTTTGCCTGCAAAAAGTTTTGGTTATCATAGCTTCCCCTCTCCGTACATACTTTATTTAGCCATGGACAAAACTCCAAAAATGTTATTAAAATTTAATCAAATAACGTTTATAACAAAGTTTCGGACCAACAGGTCTGTAAAAAGATAGAAAAAGTGCAAGGTTTTAATTATCAAAGAGGATTGCAATCAATTTCTTTTGCCAAAGGCATAGCGATGAGGGAATAAGTGGGAGACGCGAGCCGCCCGCACACCTGTGCAATAGTGGATTGTTTGTCTGTCTTTGGTGACGGTGAATTCAATGGAGTCATGTATCTCATTGATATATTTTAAGAAGGTATTCAGTTGTGAGATCGTAACCGCTCCAAAGGAGGAATACGTTCAATCCACTACCTGTTGTTACAGCTTTAAATGTTTGGGGGGAAACTTCCTGAATTTTATAAAAAGTTTTTTTCCTAATGCTGACATAATAGGGTAGCAAAACTTTTATTTATTGGGGACCCATCGAAGGTCCTTGTAGTTGGAAAAAGAAAGTGTCACCCAAAACGAAATAATTGGTTTTTTGAGGTATGATTTCAAAAGGAGGCATCTTAATTAAAAAAGGATTATTTGTTATATTTAATGTGTGGTCTTCATTTAGGCTTTCCCTCCACCGTGACAGAAAGAAAACAGAGAGCAATAACAACAGCTGGGGACTACCCAAAGAAAATGTGAAAAATAAGATAGAAAGAAGAAGAAAGAAAACTAATTTAAACCTTCATGCATCCCACCATTACTGAGTATGTGAAGGTATCTCGTTCTACCAAGAGTCTGAGAAGCCTACAGCCAACCTTTGTTTACAGGGGACGATCTGAATATCGAGAAAAATAAAGGCAAGAGGCAATTTGGAAACAAGTATTCCATAGACATCATGTATCTCAGTTACAGCACCTTGAATTAGCCATTGGACCAATCAAAAATTGAAATAATACAAAACAGGAAAAAAAGAGTTCCTATAAAAAGAAGTTTACGGGACAATTCAATAGGACTAGCAGGATTTTAAATAGAAAACATTGACAGCTTACGGGACAAACAAATTGCTACAAAAATAAAAATAAAAAAAAGGGGGACACCAGGATTACTGCTTAAGGCGTGTAACCACATGGGCGGAGGAAGGAAGGGAAGAAGAGAGAGAGATCGAGATTACAGCCTATAAACAGAGAGAAAAAAGAAAAATCCAAAACTTAAAAAAGGAAGAGGCAATACCTTAAATTCTTGAAGATAATCCAATTGATGACAGCGACACATGTACATGAAAAAAAAACAAACCCCTAAAACAGGAATTAAAAAAACACAAAGGAAAAAAAGGATTTTTAGAAAAAACAACCACGGAAGATACGGACCTGGAGACAGCAGTGGTTCAGCCACCAGCCACACAGGGCGGAAACTATGGATCAATCGCAACCAAAACAGGGAAAGGAATGGAAGAATAAAATATAGAAAAAACCTTGGCAATCGACTTTCTTCTAAACCACTAAGGTCTGCTCAAGGACTCATGATCAATAAGGGATTCATAACTTTGTACCTGTTTTGAATCAAAAAATATTTAGATTTTTTCCTGTTGACTTTACCGTATAATTGTGCCGTATATGCGAGTAAAAAATTCTTTTGGCAGCAAAGAGAAAAACATCTAGTGTAGGATTAAGTAGATTCCATAGAAGAATAGGATTCAAAAAAGGAGCAAAATTTGATTTCCTAACTACTGTACTGTTAGATGTCTTTGAGAAATCTGTTTTACAGAAGCAAAAAAATTATGGAAATAAAGAAGGGAGGAAAAAAAAAAATACTATGTCAAACCAAAAATATCAAGTAAAGACGAAAGAAGCTGTATTGAACAACGTAAAACCGATTTCCTGATTATAATCATTAAAAAATTCAGACAAGGGCGGAAGCACAGTAATCATGAATTAAAACGGCATATCTGGATGAGGCAACAAGGGGACCGATCCAAATAAGATAATTCCCAACAAAATTGAACGGTGACCATAAAAGAGTTTAATTAAAATCGTTAGGATAGAACTTGTAGTGCAAGGTGGCCATATGGAGGGTATTTAATTTTACAGAACAAAAAAAAACTGCTTTTAATAAATAAATGACCCTTAGAAGAACGATTATTGTACCTTAGTACTTAAAGTACATAGTCGGATGAGAACTCCACCAGGTCGCCCTATTGTGTTTGGGGTGAATTAATCTTTTGAAGGCATTGAAATTACGCTGACTCATATTGCAAAAATTGGTTGGAGAAAACCCCAAAATCTAGCAGGACAACGGGCCAACTTTTGCGGAATATTGAAGACATTGATTGTACAGACGTTACCTTCTTGTGTACACTAGACATCAAGTCACTATTCACCAGTAAACCCATCAATGATGGCTTATTAGCGGTGAGGGAAACGCTAAATGAAGGGACTCACTTTAAATAATTGAACAAAAATATTTTATTTATGACGCTCTTGAAATCAATAGTCATAAAACTTATTTTTCGTTTTTGGTGAACACTTTCTTTTTCCAACTACAAGGGACGTCGAATGGGGTCCCAATAGGAATCAGTTTTGCTAACATATTTATGTTTACGGAATTAGGAAAAAAACTTTTTACAAAATTCGATTTTCCCAAAATTTAAAGCTGTACAACGGTATTGGATGGACGTTGTTCCATATTTGCGCGGTTACGGAACCACAACTGAATACCTGCTTAAAAAATATTTCAATGAGATACATTGACTCATTGAATTCAGTCACAAAGACAAGACAAACAATCCACTATTGCATTGTGTTGGGGCGGGCTCGTTGTCCTCCAGGCTTTCCCTCGCTATATGCTTTACAAAGAAATGGATCGCACGCTTTTTGATAAGTACTTGCACATTTCTATTTTTTACAGACTGTTGTCGAAAACTTTTATTCGTTACTTTGATTTAAAGTTTAATGAACATTTTGGAGGTTTGGTCATTGCTAAATAGACTTAGTACATCTATGTCACACTGTTTGTGTTCAGCATCGCAGTTATTGGCAGTTGTTTAATGTGTTAAATGTAATGCTTTATCAATGCGTGCCTTATAACCTATAATGTCATCCAGCTTATGTAGTGTAAGTCATGCTTGAAACAAAATCATGATTGCCAACGGATAACAAGCACATGACAAATGATTTAACTGGACCTCAGTAATGCCCAAAGTTTTTCTCTTTTTTTTAACAAGCATAGATTCACGGTTCCTGGTTGTAGCATAAGTTACACTTACAATGACAATACAAAGAGTTTACAGCATTGGGAAAAAAAAGGTTTGGATACGTAAACATATCACTGCAAACTGGGCAGAGGGGGGGGGAAAATCAGATGGACGGAAAGCAAGGGTTCTCAAAGGGGGAGTGTTGTAAACATAGTGTTAAATGATTTAAAAATGCCGAGGGCAATTTACAATACAGGAAAAAACCTCAGGGGAGCTCTTCAACAATAACCTTCATGTTCGAGTCTGTTGTTTTCTTATCAATTGATCTACAGGGAACAATTGTTTAAAGGAAATTTTCCCCGGTAGGCTGTGATTTACAATGGCTGTATGTGCTAATGCAGTAGAGTTCATCTGTAATTAACCCTTCTCATTCATAGAGGCAATAATATTTATGACCCTGACCCAGGCATCTACATATCTGCCAACTTCCCTTTTGGAATACTTGGCAGTGAAATAGCCCTAGCAGTTTAAAGGCAATGATTATTATCAGCATTTATAAGATCAGCCTTTGTGGGTAGAACTTGTGGCATATTTAGGGAAATATTATGATTAGGAAATGAATCAATTAAGGTGGCCAAACACATAACATAACTCGTGACTATACACTTATTTGAGTTACAACTAACCTGCTGGTCTGAGTATGCATGTTTGTTTCAATAGGTATACTGGAGGATAAGCAGCTAAAAGACTCACCTGGTGCTATATGTCGTCTATGGAACAAGGGGTTCGCCAGGGTTTGGTATTTTTACATAGGCTGGATCTGCTGCTGATGTTGTTGCAAATCTATCGCAGATTCTACTGCCAATGTTTAGCTCCAGATTCTAGTGCAGATTTTGCCTTCCCAAATGGAAGCCAATGCAAAAAAAATCTATGTTTATCTGCGGTAAATTTGTGACAAAATCTACATACTGTGACCATACCCTTAGGCCTCGTTCACACGGCTTATTTGGGCAGGGATTGGGCGTACTCCGCGCGGATTTGCGCATCAGTCGGGCGTCAATGCGTCCTGTCATTACGGGTAATCATGCTTTAGGAGAACAGTGGATGGAATCGTCGCTCTCCCGCTCGGAAATCTGCCGCTGGGCGGGAGAAAATGGACATGACATTATTTACGGCGCGGACGCTAACAGTATAGCATTTTTCTTTTGAAGTGTAGAAACCGGAGCACCCAGAGGAAACCCATGCAAACATGGAGAGAACATATAAACTCTGTGCAGATGTTGTTTGTGGTGGGATTTGAACACAGGACCCCAATGCTGCAGGGCAACAGTACTAAAACTGAGCCACCATGCCACCCAGAGTTGACAAATCCCATGCCCACGTGACGGAAATTGATTTTTAAAGCCACAGAAGGTCAGTTTCTATTGTGCATTTACATTGAGTTGAGTGGGGTAAAATACACACCAAAACCTGCATCATAAACCGCCGAAAATACGATCATTCAGCCAGCCAAATAGACTTTAATAGAAAAAACGACCTGTAGTCTACACAGGTCGTTTTTTTCTCTGCTCGTTTTCTGGCACCGGCGTATTATAAAGCATGTTGTATAATACGCCAGCATTTTGAGTTTTGCTGTCAGTTTCCCATACAATCAATTGTATGGGCCAACGGCAAAAAAACAAGAACTGACCGCAGATTTTGCGCAAAACGTGGCAAAAACCACAGTTAGGCATCAGACAAAAACCGGTTGACTTTCGGACAGTTTTTGTCCGATGCCGTGTAGACATCGCCTAAGTCCCAGAACACCCCTTTAAAGCTCTGCTCACACTTCAGCAGGCTTCCCATGCACTTACTGTGCATACACTCTCCCAGAAGGTACCAAAACTTACTTTAAAGGAAGCGCTTAGCTTTGTCTTTGGCTCCCCTGCTGACCAGCACCTCCTCCTCATTGAGTATAGGAATGCCATTTCGTGTCATCTACTAACCCTGGAAATGCTGACACTGTTCAGACAATAGCTCATCAACTACTACTGTATGTGACAGGAAGCACTTGGATTTGTGGAGTACAAAATGTCAGACTGTTGTCAGATACCATAGTAAAGGGGAACATAATCACAACTGCGTTTGTACATTTTCTATAGGTCAGTACAGTGCACTCTCCCTTTTTAACCACCAGGCGATGCTATAAAAAGTATGTCACAGACATAAAAGAAATCAGCCACAGAGCCACTTGCTCCTGTGACAGTATTTATACATCTAGCCCTTTGTGCACTACAAGACTGGCTGTTTTGGGAGGTGCACACACACACACACACATAATTTGAGAGGATGATGTAATCTGTCTGTGGTAGCCACTAGAGAGTTAATACACAAAGTAGTGAGTAACATCTCCACCATCTGCTTGTTTTTTATGAATTCTTGGTAACATATGAATATTTCATTTCATCAGGTGTGAAAACTAACAATTTATGACGGAACTTGCTATACAACTTAGGTGTAATTACACATGTTAATTAGGAAGACTCCTATATATGAAATGTGTTGTGGCGATACACGCAGGTAGTATTCAGTTTTTTTAGGACTTTTAAACTGCAATAGTTATTAGCATAAACTTTACCAATTTAAATGGCAGGGGTAAAAATTTTTTTTTGCGTTTTGGTGACATGTACCCTGTTTCCCCGAAAATAAGACATCCCCCCAAAAGAAGATGTAGTACATTTTTTAATGAATTCAGATTTTTGGTGCTTATGCTGATTTTGTGTGAAATCACACAGTATTTTAAAAAATTTGATTTTTTTGTTCAACAATAAATTGAATTTTCTTGTTATGGGAATAAACACCCCCTAAAAAAAATTTAGTGCTTCAAAAGAAAAAAGAAATAAGACACCCCCCCTTTTCTCGGGGAAAAACAGGGTATGAAGGGCATCTAAGAGCTGTAGAAACCCGCCCCTATGGATTAAAACAGTCACTTTCAAAACTTGGCGCGATAACACAAAGTGAATTTTATGTTTCTTTAACACAGAACAGTTAGAACCCCAACCCGGGGAAGGTGGACGTCTGACCCCAGATTGTCGTATTGGCACTAGACTCCCCTGATGTTACCTGAAAAGAACATTTTAAATACATTTGGGTTTTCACTCTTAAAGCTATTTAGAATGGCCTGTCAGCACCGGGACAAAGTCCCCCCTTTTTTTTGGGACAGTAATAGTTCTGTGACCTCTATATTGAATTCATAGTACTGGTATCAGCTATTTTTGCACCCAAGTAGTTCTCCTATCTTTGTAAGTTATATGAATATATATTTATTATACCTGTATGGATTTCATTTTAAAATATCATTTATGACTTTTAGATTGTAGGACTCATATGTGAATAAAATTTTGCACTTTTGTTTGAAATAAGTAATACTTAAATCCTAGCTGGCTATTTAATTTTTTTTTCTGTTTTTATTTTGCCAACAAAAAGTATTTAAATATTCATTTTTATTGTTATTTTTTTTATATAAAGAATTTATTTGTTATATTTTTGATATTCTGGCTCAGTAAATTTTGAGTAATTTTTTTTTTTAGTTGGGCCCTTGGTTTTTTTAAAAGGTTTTTTTTGGTTATCATTTTATGCAGGGGCACAACTTTTTTTACCAAGGGCCACATTGTTGTATTCTACCTCTCCCCGGGGCCACAGTAAAGCTTTGAGTGGTATTTCTTATCTAAAACCTTTCTGGCACTTTAATCAGAAATTATTAAAAATGGCTAAAACCTTGGCTCCATTTCAGGGACTGCCAAGACAAAAGGGGGGGAAAAGGGATGTCCCCCCCCCCGGTACTCCAGAAAGAGGATATGAAGTGCCTATTGTATTTAAGGTTTTGGAGGGGTTACAGAAGGGTGTTCACAACTATAACAAAAGGGCAAAAACAACATATATATGCCCCCTTCCCCCCTCATCTTCCTTTTTGGATCTTCTTACCTGGCCCCAAAAACATTTTGATAAAATCCCGTAATGGTGTACACCATAAACGTTAATCCAGTTTGTGGGGGGGGGTAAAAAATGATTCCCCCTTTCTTTTTTAAAAAAACCTATACATGTATTTTTTTTTTTATTTAAGTATAAAAAAAAAATAAAATAATAAAATAAAAATCATATTATTATTATTATTATTTTTATAGCCACATAATGTGCTAATAAATATTTTATTTTCACAGAAAAAAAGAATAAGGGGTTAGTTTGCCATTGTAAACACATCAGACTTCATTTTGAATGACTATATGTTAGGTGTGGACTATGATGATTATAGATCATTGGTATATTTCCCACCAAAAAAGAAATTGTCTATTTCATCCAACTTCTGCCTAATGTGTATGTGCCTCCTTGAAGCAAGATTAGGGGCCAATCAAACTCTGTTAAATTTCCCATTTGTAGTACTCATCAGGGTATCTTGTTTAAAGGTCCCACAACTGATATCATGATGTAGTCACTGTGGCCCCATTGAAATCTATAGAGCAAACACAGTCCTATAAGGACGACATCTGTCTTATTTCCCAGCAGTAGATGCTTTATGCGCGGGTTGCAAAAGCGTGGTAGACCATCCAGCAGGGGTGCAAAATAGGACTATGTTTGCTCTACAGATTTCTATGGGGCAGAGAGCTGATACCGCAGTATCCATAGACCATTGGGGTATCTTTTATCAGACTACCCTGACAGATACCACAGACTTTTAATGAGGGCTGGCAAGTCTTCGCCAGTACCTTCACAGCAGTCCACAACTTACAACGGTAGTAGTTATTGCTATATGGCGGGCCACACTTAGAAGGTTTGAAGTGCTACTTATCATTCTAAGGCTATGTTCACACGGCAGTAATTGCAGGATGTATTTCGCCCCGCAATTACGCCATGTGTTTGGGGGCGGGGCGAAATACGTCCCCGCTCGGTGTATTGTGCGAGTGGGTAGAGGAGACGTAATCCATAATTCTCTATGAGAAATGTGGATTACTGTAATGACTGGGACGTATCTCGCCCCGTATTTAGTGCAGTACGCCGCGAAATACGGGACGAGCTCCGTCCCATTTTAAGCCGTGTGAACATAACCTAAGATGAGCGTGTTACACCCATGTTTAACCATCTGTATTCCTGATGTACCATAGATCCCTGTGGAATAAGTGTGTCTCAGCAGAAACATATAGATGTTAATCACAGGTACAGTAGTGCAATCATAACAAGTTCATGCTCTTCTGTATGAACACCCATTACAAATTCATTTTATTTATGCAATCCAGAGCAACCCATTATGTTTTATCATGGTAATACTTGGTTAATTAGAAAAATACAAATGCAGCACCTTTACTGGAAGTAATTCTTCAGCTGCATTACATAGGACTGCTCATCTGCGAGTTACACGCACAACATAGATAGCGTAACCTGCCCCGAGCGTGGCTGCAGTGATACACTACATGACAGCTGTGCAGGCGGATGATCCTGATGACTTTCAGTCAGATCTCAGCAGCTTGGGAAGCTGCCACTTGCAGCATAGACAGACATTGTAATTATAACCCATGTGCTGGTGCAGAAGGCCTGCTTATTAATCTGTCAGGTCTGAGAGTGCAGGAGAGAAGACGTGTACAAGTTTCCATGGAGACATGACCTAAACATCTAGCAGGGATTGTGCAGTCCACTCAAGTGTATAGAGAGAGAATGCTGAGCGTTCATTTATGGTCAAGTAATTAACCACGTCGCACTGGAAACAAATAATAAATGCCCACATAATATGCGGCCACCTACAGGGCCATGGAGCCCGCTGCTTTCAATGGCTTCTCTCTCCATCTCAACCATTTCTTGGCAGATTCTTGATCTTTCCAAACCTCTACTTCTCAGTCTCTCCAACACGTATTGTTAAGTCCCTGTTTTCAGGGTCCCTGCGGTATCAGCATGTTTCCTACAATAAGGGAGTAAGATCCCATAGTCACAAAGATTTCCCAGCATGTGCAGGATCTCACATCTATCTGATCAGTCTGTAGAGGCTCCAGATGTACAATCTTATTCTCAGCTCAGTCATCACATCTGGAAGGACAATCTGAGGACATATGACAACACTGATGCAACAATTGTCTCTAATGACAAACCCCATTTCAGTTTTGATTTCCTTAAAGGGAATCTGTCGGCAATTTTTTTTTCTTATTAAATCAAGCCCCTGATCCATATTCTTTTCCTCTCAGCCGTTATTATTTCCTGATTGTAGATTTCTCTATTTGGCCGTCTATATATGACTGTGGGGAAGACATTCTTGCTTGCACTGCTGTAACAGCAGTCAGAGAGATACAGCAGCTTCATGCCCATAGGATTCTTAAGACAGAATCTGTCCCTTAGCCTTGTATAGCAGTGGTCCCCAACCGCTGGTCCGCGGACCGGCACCGAGCCGTAGCGCATCCCTTGCCGGTTTGCGACCATGGCGACACCAGATGCCGGCCGCCCGGTGACTTTAGTCTGGGCGGTCGGCATCTGCTCTGCACGGCCGATTTAATCCGTCTGCGCAGACTTAGCAGCTGAGAGCACGGATCGTGCAGCTGCTTCACTATAGGGAAAGCAGGGGCGGTGCATTACCATCCCTGCTTTCCCTATCGATGTAGATGCGGCGTTCCGCTCTGCACCTACAGTGATCTGCGACGCAGGGAGGAGGAGCTCTGCAGGGATCGGGAAATGGTGAGTAACGCTCTCTCTCTTTTTTTTTTTTTATTAAACATGGCCACTACTGTATTCATCCTATCCTGAAGGGGCATATTACTATGGGGGCATATTACTATGGGGGCATATTACTAGGGGGGCATATCACTAAAGGGGCATATTACTGGGGGTATATCACTAAGGGGGCATAATACGAAAAGGGCATATTACTGGAGGGGCATATTACTGGAGGGGCATGTATCATTAGTGGAGGGGCATGTATTTATCTATCATTACTGGAGGGGGCATGTATTTATCATTACTGGAGGGGGCATGTATTTATCTATCATTACTGGAGGGGGCATGTATTTATCATTACTGGAGGGGGCATGCATTTATCTTTCATTACTGGAGGAGGCATGTATTTATCATTACTGGAGGGAGCATGTATTTATATATCATTACTACAGGGGGCATATATCTCTATAATGACAGAGCTAATTACATATGTATATTATATACATGTATAATGCTGATCAATATTACTGCAGACTGACTGTCAGCTCTGTGGATCAGCATTAATATAATACTGACCCACAGAGCTGACAATCAGTCTGCAGTTATAAAATACTGGTTACCCCATACTATACCTACAAATGACACAGTATACACTTTATTTGGGGTTTTTTCTTTTGTGTGTGATTCTAAACATCCAACCCCATCCATAATCCCGCCCCTAATAACCCCGCCCCTAATAACCCCGCCCCCACCGGGCCGTGGAAAAATTGTCTGGTATAAAACCAGTCCCTGGTGGAAAAAAGGTTGGGGACCGCTGTTGTATAGGATAGTTTTCACTGTGAAGGGAGGGGAGAGGGGGGGCTGTGACATCTCCTCTTGTGACTGGTGGATTCTGGTTATCTGTACACAATGGTGTCTCCTTCAGTGTGACCCTGCTGTTTTCTGATAATGAGCACACTGCTGAAAAGCTCTCTAAACAGAACAGGAAGTGTCAGACGATTATTAGGCTTAGTGACCAAAGTGAAAACTACAGGACTTAAGAGTTATAAAAAAAAAATACTGAAAGTGATATGGAAAATTTAAAAAAAAACACAACAAAAAATTCCTAAAAAATGTGTTTAACATAAAAATGTGAGTTAAACAATAAGTAATTTTTTGATGACACATTCCCTTTAAATATACATTTGACTGTATCCATCTCTGAGCAGCTGAGAGGCACACAACCTGTGACAGGAATTGGTATTGTATGTCACACAGACAGGATTTTAACTAATTCTTATAAAAGGATCCCATATGCATCGTTATTTCCATTTTTACACCGAGTCAGCCGGAGCAGTTTATCCCATTACTTCCCAGCTGTGTTCAACAGGTCAGAACTGCCCCATACACTGACCTCACCACAGGAAACAGAGAAACTACAGGATGTCCCTCCTACTCTGGTACCCAAAAAAAGATCAAGTAACTGTCAAACTATTCCGTGTATTATAGCGAATTTTGCACTTCCCATACCTTATTATAAGATAATCAAAATGCCAAATGCCTTGTCATTCAAGAGATTCTTGATCTTTCCAAACCTCTACTTCACCGTTTCCTGACACCTATTGTTGTGAACAATCTGTCCATGCTCAGGACCTCTGCAATGTCAGCATGTTTTCGATGATTAAGGAAAAAGGAAACAATATCATAAATTTCACAACACATGCTGCTGTGCTATATTATATATATATATATATATATATATATATATATATATATATATTTATTTATTTATTTATTATATATATACATACATATAGTGCCTTGAGAAAGTATTTCAGTATTTCAGGCTTCAAACATAAAGATATAAAATTTTAATTTGTTTGTGAAGAATCAACAACAAGTGGGTCACAATTGTGAAGTGGAACGAAATTTATTGGATATTTTAAACTTTTGTAAAAAATAAAAAACTGAAAAGTGGGGCTTGCAATATTATTCGGACCCATTAAGTTAATACTTTGTAGCGCCACCTAATGCTGGATTACAGCTGCAAGTCGCTTGGGGTATGTCTCTATCAGTTTTGCACATCGAGAGACTGAACTGATTTCTCCTGAGCCCATTTCTCCTTGTGAGCACAGCTGGAGCTCAGTGAGGTTGGATGGAGAGGTTTGTGAACAGTGAGCGGTGGTGGAGGTGGTGAACAGCTGGACTCAGTGAGGTTGGATGGAGAGTGTTTGTGAACAGCTGGAGCTCAGTGAGGTTGGCTGGAGAGCGTTTGTGAACAGCAGTTTTCAGCTCTTTCCACAGATTCTCCATTGGATTCAGGTCTGGACTGTGACTTGGCCATTCTAACACCTGGATACGGTTATTTGTGAACCTTCCATTGTAGATTTTGCTTTATGTTTGGGATCATTGTCTTGTTGGAAGATAAATCTCTGTCCCAGTCTCAGGTCTTTTGCAGACTCCAGCAGGTTCTCTTCTAGAATGGTCCTGTATTTGGCTCCATTCATCTTCCCATCAATTTTAACCATCTTCCCTGTCCCTGCTGAAGAAAAGCCCAAACCATGATGCTGCCACCACCATGTGTGACAGTGGGGGTGGTGTGTTCAGGGGGATGAGCTGTGTTGCTTTTACGCCAAATATATCGTTTTGCATTGGGGCCAAAAAGTTGGATTTTGGTTTAATCTGACCAGAGCCCCTTCTTCCACATATTTGGTGTCTCCCAGGTGGCTTGTGCCAAACTGTAAACGAGTCTTTTTATGGATATCTTTGAGAAATGGCTTTCTTCTTGCCACTCTTCCATAAAGGCCAGATTTGTGCAGTGTACGACTGATTGTTGTCCTATGGACAGACTCTCCCACCTCAGCTGTAGATCTCTGCAGTTCATCCAGAGTGATCATGGGCCTCTTGGCTGCATCTCTGATCAGTCTTCTACTTGTTTGAGATGAACAAGGGACGGCCGGGTCTTGGTAGATTTGCAGTGCTCTTATACTCCTTCCATTTCAATATGATCGCTTGCACAGTGCTCCTTGGGATGTTTGAAGTTTGGGAAATCTTTTTGTATCCAAATCCGGCTTTAATCTTCTCCACAACAGTATCACGGACCTGCCTGGTGTGTTCCTTGGTCTTCATGATGCTCTCTGCACTTTAAACAGAACCCTGAGACTATCACAGAGCAGGTGCATTTATACGGAGACTTGATTACACACAGGTGATATAATCATTTATCATCATCAGTCATTTAGGACAACATTGAATCATGCAGAGATCCTCACTGAACTTCTGGAGTAAGTTTGTTGCACTGAATGTAAAGGGGCCGAATAATTTCGCACGCCCCACTTTTCAGTTTTTTTTTTACAAAAGTTTAAAATATCCAATGACTTTCGTTCCACTTCACAATTGTGTCCCATTTCTTGTTGATTCTTCCCAAAAAAATTAAAATTTTATATCTTTATGTTGGAAGCCTGAAATGTGGCAAAAGATTTAAAAGTTCAAGGGGGCCGAATACTTTCGGAAGGCACTGTATATTACAATCTTATTCTAAAAGCCAAAATTTAAACAGTCGGGGGAAGGGAAAACCATCTAAGAATAAATGAAAATTTGGATGATCAACAATTGCAAAATTTTTTAAAAGGACAATTCAGTTTGTAACCCAAAAGGGTTTTTTGAGAAACGGGAAAAACCCCAAGGGATTTTATTACCCCCCCAAACGCCTCAATCTCCACCCCATTGGGGCCTAGAACCCATAGATTTGGGCCAGAGGGGAAAATTATTATACCGTTACAGATTTTTTCCCTTGCAGACTTTCATATTTACGCATTTCTGCCCTGAAAAAACACAGTTCAGCACAGCACCCCAAAACGAACACATTTGGCTTATCCAACCGGGGAGCGAAAGAGGGGGCCAAAACCTGTGAAAATGAAAATGTATTTTCCCAACCAAGTTTTTTGTTTTTTTTTTTTAATATTTAGGGATACTCCCCATTTTGAATTACTATCTACATTTTTTGTTACATTATGGGAACCAAAAAACAACATTAGTTCGGGATCCGCTTCACAACGGAACCTAATGGTGACCGATGGACCCTACTAACTACAACAGGATCCGTCGGGTTACCATTTGATGGGGGGGGAAAAAAAACAGTGCTCCCATCTTTTGCTTTTTTCTGTCATTTCTGGAAAATTTAAAGGAACTTCGACACAGATTGAAACGGGGCCTTATGGTATTTTCCCAAAACTTTGGGAATTTTTCCAAGCACCCCATTTCGGCCAAAAAAATTTTTGCGCTTAATACCGCAAGATATGCGCCGGTTTTTTACAGAAATTTTCCATAGCCTCGTGGAGAAACTATGGATTACGCCTCGTCCCCCTTTTGGTTTACAATACGATCGTACTGTACGCAAGGGGAGATAAGTGACATGTCAATTATTCGGGGGAGTAATGCATGTCTATGGGGCCGGCGGGCTGCTGGCTCCCCGTGATTTGGGAGTACATGCTGATCAGTGTGACTCCCAAAACACCCAACGTATTGCAATTACGCCATGTGAACATACCCTTACTCTGCTACTCTCTGTCACTCTACTGCCAATCATCTCTTCCAAAATTCAGTAAAAACTTGAATAGTTATTTCCACCAAATTAATTAGCTTTGACCATGTAGGCAAAGGTAAATAAAAATACATTGCTGCTCCAATTTTGCTTCATTTCAGAGTTCTTGAGAGCAGTTCTTATTTCTGCTTGTGTACAGTACATAATTTCCTTCTTTCCCCACCCCCTCTCTCTGCTCTAGCAGCCCTCCAGATGGGGGAGGTCATCCCTGCGGGTGTACCCTTTTTGGCTTACAAATTTGTCCGGGAAAAAGTACCCCTGAAATGTCATTTCACTCCCTTAAACCTCCCACAGCCTAACCAGAAAGTATGAGCCTAGAGCTGGCTTTGAAACAGCATGGTGAAAGCTCCTCTTTAATAAGAGCCTTCTACATTAGCTAGTTTTCAACACCAAACATTTTATAAAAATTATTTTTCCCTAATATTGCCTAAATAAAAAAGGGCCTAAATAATCCCCCAAACGAATGAGCAAAAAAGCTAAAACTTTGTTGCACCTAAATGCAATTGCTAGATAGTCTGGCATTTAAACCTAGGAGTCGGTGCACCACCTCTGTTCCATGTGACTACAATTACAAGTTTTGGTAAAAAAAAATGAAAAAAAAAAATCTTTAAAACATCTTTTTTTTTTAAAATATAGTGGTAAAATAGCGTGACTAAAAAAATCTGATTTCGCACCCATTTTAAAAGTAAACTCATCCACCAGTTTGGTGAAAGGAGGGCCCAGAATGAGTTTAAAGCAACCCAAAAGGGCTTTTCCCCTTTTTGGGGAAAAGATATGAAAACAGCATTTGGGCACTGTCTTGGGGATTTCTCATTTAAAAAACATAAAATTTATGGGGAGTTGTCTTTTGCCCACTTTTTTTTTTAAAAAAAATTCCCTCTTTGTTTTGGTACTGAGTTAAAAGGCCCTTTTGGGCACATACTCTTTGGAGCACCTAGGGCATATGAAAGAACGCCCCACGGTTTTTCCCGGGGTTCCCTCCCTTGGGAACCGTTGGCCTTTTCCGTCCCTCCCAAATGTCCCCGCTGGGGTTTCCTTGCAGGGGCCTGGCACCCTGTTTTGGGGTTTATGTACTTGTTTTCCCCGTTAGTTTGTTGTTTCCCGGGCCCGCTGTGCACTGTGCCTCCTGGGGCGTGCACGCGCAGTTTCCTCCCCTATTTATTAGTTTCTGTTCTGTCCCTTTCCCACTTCACCTCTTTCGGGCTATAAGGGGAAAAACCTTCCCCTTACTCTGTTCGTTCATTGCATTTCCTGTTGCAGTCTCTTGCTGTTTCCCTGTTTCCCTTCTTGAGTCCTGCCAGCATGTCAGGTTGTTTTTTTGGAGTTTTTAAACCCCCTATTTTGCGGGGTCCAGTTCGTTCTCACTAGTCCGGGCCCATCTTTTTTGTTGCCCTCCTGTGCCCTGCGTATTCTCCGTGTTCCTGCCCTTTGAAATTTGCCCCTCCTTTTCCCCGATGTTCCGGGCCGTTTTCCCCGGGGTCTGTCCCGCTGTGTTACCCGTCCCTTTCCCTTTGTTTTTATCCTGGGGTGCTTTGTGTCCATTTTTTCCCTCCTGAATCCTCTGTACTTTTTTCCTGTGTTCCTGTAAAACCACTACCTGGATTCCTGTCCTGACCTGGGCTGTCACCGCGGGTAGCCACGTCAGGGGAAACGACCGGGGGGTCCCGCACCAAGTCCACCCCCTTTTTGCGCCAAGCTCTGGGGGGACCCGGGGCCCCCTTGCTGGTTTCCCCTTTCGTGGTCCCCCCAGCTACCACCTCGCCTGCGGGGATCACAGAGGATCCACACCCTCAGCGGACGGCGCCTCGGCATAAAAGGGTTTTTCATCGCCCGGGCCCCTTACGTAGAACTGACCTTTGGGTTCCGCCGGGGGGACCCTCCCCCCGTTTAATGTTGCTGTCTGCAGGCTCTGGCTCCCCAGAGCGTCTGCACCCATTCCTGGCTCTTGGGTTTGCCCCGGAGGGCTGCACCCCCTTGCCCGGGCCCTGGTTCGCCCAGAGAGTCTGCACCCTTCCTGGCTCATGGTTCGCCCCCAAACGTTGCACCCCCTTGCCTGACTCATGGTTTTGCCCAAAGCGTCTGCCCCCCCTTTCCTGGCCCCAAGTTTTTCCCCCCGGGGCGTTCCCGCACCCGTTGCCCGGCTCAAGGTTTTGGGCCCGAGCCGGGCTGAACCCCTTGCCTGGCTCAAGGTTTTGCCCAGAGCGTCTGCACCCGGGCCTGGGTCTTTTTCGCCCAGAGCGTTTTGTCGGTCTGCTGGGTCATGGTACGCCCAATGTCATATCCCCGTCCCCCTGGGGTCCTGGTACGCCCAGAGTGTTCCCTATCCCCGTCCCCTGGGTCATGGAAACCCCCGAGTTTTCCCCTATCCCTTTTCCGCTGGTTCATGGGTTTTCCCCGAATGTCAGTCGGGCTGTCCGCTGGGTCATGGTTCGCCCAGAGTGTCATTTGTCTGTCCACGGCTCATGGTTCGCCCCAAATTTTCAGTCGGGCTGTCCCGCTGGCTCATGGGTTGCCCCAAATGTCAGTCTGCTGTCCGCTGGTCATGGGTTTTCCCAGAGGGCAGGGCTGTCTTCCCCCTGGGGTCATGGGGGGCCCCCGAGTTTCCAAAACTGTCTGTCCGCTGGCTCATGGGTTTGCCCCGAGTGTCAGTCTGTCCCGTCCTGGTCATGGGTTTGCCCAGATTGTCAATCTTTTCCCGTCCCTTGGGTCATGGTTCCGCCCAACGCCCTTTCCTAGCTCATGGTCCAGTCCAGAGCGGCCGTTTGGCCCAGTCATGGGCCAGCCCAGAGCCCGTTTTTCCTAGCTCATGGTCCAACCAGGCCCGTTGGCCCACTCATGGCCAGCCCCGGGGCGTCCGTTGGCCTAGCTCATGGGCCAGCCCCGAGCCCTTTCCCTTTGGCCTAGCTCATTGGTCCCGCCCAAACTCCTTTTTGGCCCCAGCTCATGGTCCCCCCAGAGCGTCCTTTGGCCCAGCTTTATGGGCCGCCCAGAGCGTCCGTTTGGGCCCCAGCTTTATGGTCCAGCCCAGAGCGTCCGTTTGGCCTAGCTCAGGTCCACCCAGAGCTTCTGTTTTTGGCCCCTCATGGTCCCCCCAAAGGTCCGTCTGTGGCCTAGTTTATGGGCCCCGGGGCCCCCCAGCGTCCTTGTGGCCCAGCTCATGGTCCCGCCCTAAGCGCCGTCTGTGGCCTAGCTATGGGCCCGGGCCCCGAGCGTCCCCTGTGGCCTAGCTCATGGTCCCCCCCAGAAACGTTTCCCCTTGGCCTAATCATGGGCCCCCCCAGAGCGTCCGTCCTGTGGCCTACCATGGTCCCGGCCCAAGCGTCCCCTCTGTTGCCTAGCTCCCTTTGGGCCCCCCCCAGAGCGTCCCCCTGTTGCCTAGCTTTATGGGCCCCCCTCAAAAGGGGTCCGTCTTTTGGCCCACCCATGGCCCCCCAAGCCTTCCCTACCCGTTTTTTTTCTTCTTTTTCCCCCCCCTGTTCCCCTCCCTTTTTTTTGCCCCGGTGCCCCGTTTGTTTCCTCCTGTGCACCTCCTTATCTGGGTTTTTCCCCATATGGGGTAATTCAACCCGTACCTTTTGGGTTTTTTGGGGGGGCCCCCATAAAGGTTTTCGGGCCCCTGGCCTATGTGGGAAAGCCCTTCTTATTTGGAGGGGGAGGAGGGGTGTTTGGGGGGGGGGGGTACGGGGACTTTTCATGCCGTGGGCCCCGCCTTTTGGGCCGCCGGGCCCGGCCCTGCCTGCCATTTCTTGAAGGGGGCTCCCTGTGAGGGGTCCTGGCAGCCTGTGTTCTGATACGTACTTTCCTTTCCCGTCCAGTCTTGTTGCTTCCTGGGGCCTGTTTTTTGCCCTTTTGCCTCCTGGGCGTGCCGCGGAGCTCCCCGCCTATTTATTAATTTTCCCGTTCTGTGCCCCCTTCCCTTCCCTCTTAAACTTCTGGCCCATAAGAGGGAAATTCTTGGGCCCCTTTCTCTTGGCAGTTCATTTTCAGGGCCCGTTGCAGTCTCCCTTTCGTTCCACTGCCCTTCCCCTTTTTGAGCTCCTGCCCACATTTAAAGGGCTGCTGTTGGGATTTTTTAAAACCCCTTTAGTTTTCTGGTCCATTGCTCTTCCTTTATCTGAGCTCCTGGGCCCTCTGTCCTTTTTGTTCCTGTGGGTGCTGTATTCCCTGTTCCCGTCCTGTATGGTCTCCCTGTTCCTGATGTATCCTGCCGTGTTTTTTCCCGGTTGAAAAAGCGTGTTAAACCCCCCCCTTTTCCCGCCCTACCTTTGGGGCTATGTGTATGTTTATCCCCCTGTATCCGCTGTTTCATGTTCCTGTTTTACCAACCCACCCGGGTTCCCGTCCTGCACCTCGGCTGTCACCGCATTTGCCAATCAGGGGGCGATCGGGGTCCCGCAGCCAAATCCAACCCGCTTTGCGGCGGGTTGGTGAAGACCAGGGGCCCCCCAGACTCCGCTACCTGGCGTGGTCCTCTAGCTACCACCTCGTCTGCGGTGATCACAGAGGATCCACACCCGGATGTCAGCGGTCGGCGCCTCGGCATACGTCTGTCAGCGCCGCCCGACCGTCACATGAACATTGGCACTGAAAGGCCAGTTCTAAGTAGCTTTAAGGTAGAATGCACCAGAATGTATGAACCTGTTCTTCTGCAGGTCATACATACAGGCGCAGTGTAGAGCCAATACCACACGTCTGGCTCAGGCACCACCTTTACCCAGGTCTGGCTTTTCCCTTCTGCAGGTCATACATACAGGCGCAGTGTAGAGCCAATACCAAAACGTCTGGCTCAGGCACCACCTTCCCCTTTGATTGCTGTTCTCTGCTGTCATACATACAGGCAGTTAGAGCCAATACCACAATTCTGGCTCAGGCACCACCTTTACCCGGTCTGGCTGTTCTTCTGCAGGTCATACATACAGGCGCAGTGTAGAGCCAATACCACACGTCTGGCTCAGGCACCACCTTTACCCTGATCTGGCTGTTCTTCTGCAGGTCATACATGCATTCGTAGTGTAGTGTCAATAAAAGAAGTGTGGCTCAGGCAGACCACCTATAACTTGGTCTGGCTGTTCTAACTAATTGCGCCAAAGTTTAGCATCAAAGATTCATAAATGTGTCTACTTCTATGAATGTGGTGTGACACCTTCAGAACATCCCAAATCTGTGGCGCATTAAAAAGTGTCTTTGGCGCCTTAAAAAGTGTCGTGCATGAGCTTTTTGCACCAAAGTTTGGAATGCGACTGTTCATACATCTATAGAACAAGTCTACTAAAGCTTTTTGATACATGACCTGTCGCCCCTAGAGCATGGAGTCAGCCAGAGCAGTTTATCCCATCCCTGCCCAGCTGCATCCAACGGGTCAGAACTGCCCCATGCACTGACCTAATCACAGAATTCACTAATCACTATTCAACATATAAAAAAAAAAGTTGAGCTGTCCATACCTTACTCTATGACAATCAAAATTATGTGCCAACATATGTTGGAAATATCTTCCATTTGTATACAATCATGCTTGAGCATGACGCTCCATGCTTAGGTACAGAATGCAGTATTTTGATGGTGGCTGTCATCTTTCAAATTCTTTTTGATATATCTTTATCAACTTACTTTTCCAGTATATGCGAACAATGAAGATGTCTTCCTCTGCGGTGTAGCTGTTCATTTCTAAGGGTTCACTGACAAACACAGTTTAAAAGTCAGCGTCTTGTACGTGCAGTCAAATTTCATTGTTATCTGCCAAATATTTTAAAAGTTATTTTTGCTTTTTTAGGCAGCAAAGCTACTGTGACACCTTGTATAATTATCTGTCTCATACAGGGAGCAACAGAATATGTTGCTTCTGCCAGAAGGAAAAAAAGATACTGTATGAAAATGCTAACTGCTCAGAGCTTCTTTCTGCTGGAAGATGACAGCAGATCAGGATCATGGAAGGGAATGTGGGACCTGTCCTCAGTTGGGCATTGTGACTGACACCTATTGGGACACTGGGGCTATCACTTTATTGTTGTCACGGGAACTTTGTCATATTCAGTCATGTCCTCTCATCCACTAACTTCCAAGACAGAAAAAATATCCTTGAGGGAGCTGTATACATAGGTAGACTGTATAATGAACTCTTTATCTCATAGGTTGGATATTGTAGTTTTCATTTGTTAACCATTGGTGCCAAAACAATCAGGTACAAGAATAACAGGGGTTGAACATAACCGGATCAGGAAGGGTAAGTCCACACGGCATGGTTTTCAGATTTGAAAACTGTCTGAAAACCGACTGTTAACCATGCCCATAGATGTCAATAGAAAATCCGAGCTGTAGTCTACACAGCTCGGATTTTCTAACTGTCGGATTTTAAATCCGAAAATTGTCCAAATAACTTGGAACATGCACATTCTTCCACCCAGTTTTCAGGTGGAAGATGTACTGTTCAATGGTTAAGGGTGACGGCCGAATCCGCAAAAAAACGTGGGCAGAACAGTCTCCCAAAACCATCCAAAGAAGATCAAATACCGACCGGATCAGAATCCGACCAGCATTTCACCACGACCGTGTGGCCGTACCCGAACTGTGCAGTAAACTGTACGTGGACAGTCAGAATGAGATATGGCTGTAGGGAACCAGAAGAAACTTCACACAGAGATTCACCAAAGACCAACATAAGAGTAGGAAGGCCATCTGCATAGGAACAACAGACACTAGTGGCAATGTAAAACTAGATGTGGCCAAAAGAAACCATACAAGACTTGATACAATGCTATGTACACAGGCAACGTCTTCCAGGCAAGAATCAGATGCAACAGTAAAGCAGGACTAGACTTTGCAGCTTTGTGATTCTTGTTGATATGGGACAGCACCAGGGTTGAGGTGAGAACTTGTAGGCAGGTCTATAAGTAGAAGGCTCTCCAGCAAGGAAGACAACCAGAAAAACCAATTGTTTTGGGGAGATCAAACTGACTGGGGAAAGGGGAAACAGGACCACTAGTTCCTCCTTTTTGATGGAAAAAAAAGAAAAAAATAAGGTAAAAAAAAAAAAAAAAAAAAAAAAAAAAAAAAAAAAAAAAAAAAAAAAAAAAAAAAAAAAAAAAAAAAAAAAAAAAAAAAAAAAAAAAAAAAAAAAAAAAAAAAAAAAAAAAAAAAAAAAAAAAAAAAAAAAAAAAAAAAAAAAAAAATACTGTGATGAGAGGGTAATGCAGGACCACTGAAGTATCCTCTTTATGATGAAGAAAGTACTGAAGAAACCATGAAGGTATGTCCACACGACAAATGTGGTCTGATACTGAATCCTAAAACCACAAGTATATTGACACCGTTTTCAATGTGGATTTTAGATGGGTTTTTTCACCAGATTCGTGGTCAGAAAATGAGTCCCATTCAGCTCTGTTGGGTTTTGGACACGGATCAAACATAGAAATGTTTGGGACACTTTTTTTTACTTGAAATACAGTGGATTAATAAACATGTTTTCTTTTTATTTATTTTTTTTTTTTTTTTAAAAAATGATTTTGAAATCCAACCTCAAGAAAATCGTGTGGACTTTAACTCGCATTTTCAATTGAGGTGTATGTGATATTACAGTCGGATTTTCATGGTTTTTAAGATCTGAATCTGCATGGAAATCTCTGCTGTGTAGACCCATAAACAAATTTGTCTGTAAAGCAACTTGACTACATAGTTCAGAAACGACTGAAGCAGATGCAAATGTGTTACAAAGAAAAAAAAAAGTGGATCAGGTAAATGAGGAACCGGAACCGTGGCTTAACCTAAGAACATGACTGGAGCAGAAATAAGTACTTCATGATGTACCAAGCACAGACTGGAGATTATCTAGGCAGGAAGAAATAACCTGCAGAAGCTGGAATATCACTTGCTGACATTTCCTATATCTTACCGTTCATGGAAAGTAATACAATTTAGGAACATAGGCAGAAAAGTCAGTTAAAGGGGTTTTGCCACGATCTCCTTTCATACTTCCTGCATCCAGCTCTTCAGCTCTGTGTGCTCAGAAGGGGGTGTGTGTGATTTGTCTGAATTGCATATCATGTGACCCTGTAGGATGACATCACCAGGCCTTTCCTCTCTCTAGTCAAAGACAGGTCTATTTATGTATAGAGCTATGAGTGGCTACAATGTAGTTCAGAGGTAAAGTTTTTGTCTCACAGCACAAGGGTCCTAAGTTCAAATCCCTGCAGAAACCAAACCTGTGGTTTTTCTTTCTCTTCATCAATGCACAAAGCTTGTTGAGGTTTATTTTTTATTTATTTGCAATGTCTGACTAATTACTAATGAGTACATAGGACGGGAAAAGAATGACAGCACTTGAGGTTTGAACATTCAGTAGCTGCCTTAGAGGAGAGGTGATGTCTGGGCATGTCTGACCAGGACTGAGGAACTCTCAACCCTGGTTGAAACCCCTGGAGACAAGCTGTAAACAATGGATTGCTAAAAGAGCAGCTAAAACAAAAACAGTGCAGAATTTTTAATAATGATGAATGGTGAAAATGTTTATTATGTAATTTGCAGGCTTCCAACGTCAATTTTACTTAGTGGCAGAACCCCTTTAACTACAATCACTTGCATCTATAGCCTGAATTTACCTTTACATTTCTCTTGACAAGATAGTGGATCTTCATGGCTGCAACAGGTTTGCACTTTCTGGACTAAGATGTGGAACCAAAGGGATTACTGGTTTTATCCTTAAGACCCACAAGGAGGAATGGACATTGCTGCAGGGAAAATCCCCAAGTTTTGGCTCCCATAATAGTCACCAGTTGACAGCTGGTTGTAACAGCAATGACAAGACAGGGACAAGACTACATTTGGAACATAGTGCAGGATGAAATTGAGCAAATAAGGACAAGATTGGAACCAGGTTAGAAGTATGAGTACCAGGAATGAACCCGGAGCTAGAAGCAGGAATACAGGTACTGGGAATAGACCAAGAGCGGGAACCAGGAATACAGATACTGAGCGTAAACTAGGAGCCGGGACCAGGGATACAGACCGCAATAATAGACTAGAAGCCAGGACCAATAAAACAGGCTCCAAGAAACAGTCAAGGCACTGTACCCAGAAGTACAGGAGTGTGGCCAGGAACAGGAGCATGGTCTCAATATCTGAAGTTGAACAGAAATAAGATTAGTAACTGCACTGTGTACTGTATGCTGACACTGAGGCAGTGAGAGGCCAACAGCCTTGATGAGCTTATCAGAGAGTCAGGAGTAAATATTATGCTACAAAGCAGAGGTCTCCCTATGTATACCTTCAAAAGAAGACTGCAACACAACCCACTGTATATGTTTATAGAGGGATAAGTCACTCAGACAGCTTTTTCTTCTTTTCACCATGGTACGCGCTGGTGCTAGGCATACCTGGGGTTCTTCCCTCTTTCTGTATCTCCAGCATCCTGCCCTGCTAGTCCCACTCCACTAAATATTTATCCCGGTCACCTCCATAAAGAGCTGAGAAAGTGCAGATTACATAACTGTCCGTATTTACAGCTGGCTAGAGCAGCAGAAAACTTCTAGATTATTCTCAAATGCCAAGGTAGAAGATGAAAATGGGCAAAGGGATGGGTATAGTAGCCTGCTATATTCACGGGATGGTAGGTCAAACTGAAGGCGTCTGGTGAAGGATTCACTCTGGGTTCCAATTTGTACAATGCACTTGATAAAGACTCAAAACACAAAGGGCCACATATATGAAAATTGTCTAGGTCTAAAATTCACTTTGTTGCCCATAGCAACCAATCAGAGCGCCCCTCTCATTTTTCCAGAGCACTATATGAAATGAAAGGGGTGGTCTATTTGGATGTTATGGGCAACAAAGGGAGTTTTAGACCTAGACAGTTTTCATACATGTGGCCCAAACAGTTTTCAGTGTCCAGGAGGTCTGCTTTCTCCTGAGACATTGGCCCCTAAACTTTATTTATAGAAGTTCAAGATATAAGAAGTAAGTCAATCAGTTATTAACAGAGAAGAAACTCTGCCTTAAAGGGATTTAATCACAACTTCATTTCAGGTGTCCTCGGTCTGCTGCATTCATGAAAAGGAGGCATTCTGTTCCTTAGGAAAAAAAAAGTCTCCAGCAAGACACTCTTCTGTGAGATCATCATTCTGCTTCCCATATGCACTCCCCAAGGCCGATTACTTAGTATTCTTCTGCCTCAGAACCTACAGAATGAAAGGGCGCATGCACGGGTTGTTGATTGCATCATGAGATGATACAGGGCTACCGCGCATGTCAGGAATCATTTCACAAGCAATGGAGGAGGAATTCATATCAGGGTTGGAAAGGGGATCACGGAGCATGTGCTAGCATGCACACTCCCGTGATTCCCACCAGGAGGAGAGACAGAAATTACGCAGGAGAGCCGGCAACCAATATCAGTGAATGGGGAAGGACCCGACCGTGGCATTAATTATCAAGGAAAAATGTATAAAAGGTCTGCTAAACTATAGAATCTGGAAAATACAAATGCATTGGAAAGTTGCTTATTTTTATGGTCCCAATTTGTTGAAGTAGGATCTTTGTAGTGAGAAAACCCCTCTAATGCGAAAAAAAAAAAAAATACACATAACTGGTTTTGACGTGTCTGATTTATTAAAGTATAAAACAGATCCTGTTCAGTGAACAGCACAGAAGAAACAAAATTCCCATGCCAATTAAGTTTTTTTTGGTCGTTTCACATCCCCATTAAATTGGAATAAAAAGTATTCCAAAATAGTACTCAGAAACAAAACAAAAAAGACTTCATCCAATAAAAAAATGAGGCCTCACTCAGGTCCATAGATAAAAAAAACAAAATGTGTATTCTAAGTGGTCACTTACATTTTTTTGGGCTTCTTAGTATGACACCATTAAGCCCTTACCACATCTTGACGTACTGGTATGTCCTGATGGCAGTAAGAGGCGTTGTAGCGGGATTCCAGTTGTCACCCGCCGGTAACAGTGCGGAATAGAGTTGGCTCCATCCTGTGTTTAACCCTTTAGACGCCGCGCCGAACATGGCCGCAGCATCTAAATAAACATTTCTCACTCCGAGCGGGACCTCCGCGCTGAGATTGCAGGGTCTCCACCGGTTAACATAGCAGCTGGAAGCCTGGTGAAGGCTTCCATCGCTGCCATGTTTTCTGGTGGGAAGTACTAAAACCACCATCTTTGTACACCCTATTGCATTATTAATACAATGCAATAGGCTGTGTAAACAATCATGCCCCATAGTGTTAAAGCATTCTAGAGGTGACAATGTTAAAGTAAAAATACAATTTTTTTATTTTTTTTTAAAGTGTAAAAAAAAAAAAATGTATTAAAAGTTGAAATCACCCCTTTTGACATTTAACAAAAAAAGTACACATAATTGGTATCGCTGCGTCCGATCTATTAGAATATAACATCATTTATCCCATACACAGAACCAGAGGCGTAACTTGAAGCTCTGGGGCCCTAGTGCAAAAAGTGAAATAGGGCTCCCCAATTCCCATGCACCATTTACAATTCTGGTGTCTCCTTATTTGGCAGAAGGGCTGTTGGGCCCCCTCAGGCTGCAGGGCCCGGTAGCGACTGCTACCGCTGCACCCCTGTAGCTACGCCCCTGCACAGAACACCATAGAAGAAGAAAATTCCAAACCCCAAAATTTGGCTTTTCTGGTCATTTCATATCCCCTAAAAATTTAAATAAGTGATCAAAAAAGTCACATGTATTCCAAATTGGGGTTTACAAAATAAAAAGTACACAAACCGCTCCCCCTCACTCAATTCCTTTTGTAAAGTCCCAAAAAAGTTTTTGGGAAACCAAAAAATGGTCCCACAAAAAAATGCCCAAAAAAAAAATTTTTTGGGAATTTTTTTTTACAGATAAAAAAACATAACAAAAAACCCTCCCTTTTTTGGGATTGGCAGATAGTTTCAACCTATAGAATACAGAAAACCCACATCATTTTATTGAAATTGAATCCCAAAAAGAAAAGAAACCCGCAAACATGGAGCAAGTATGTTTTTTTTCACATTTTCCCCACAAAATTTTATTTTTTCCCCTTATATTCCCCCTTGGGGTAAATGTTAACACTATAAAAGTAAATCTTTCCCGCAAAAAAAAAAGCCCCAATTCTAGTAGGGAAAAACCCTAAAAAAAATTTTTTTGGCTCGGGAAACCCCAAGGGGGGGGGAGGAGAAAAATCTAGCCCCCCACCAAAAAAAACAAGGGGGAAAAAAAAAAAAATTTTTGTATCCCAAAAAAAAAAAAAAAGAAAAGAGGGGCCCTAAAACCCTAAAAACCCCCACCCCCCCAAATCCACCCCCCCCCCCCCCCCCGAACAAAAAAAAGTAGTTGTAAGTGGGACGGGGTTAATGGAAATTGAACAGGGACCCAGGGCCCCCTTAGTTTAAAACAACTTTCCCGGGTCCCCCTCCCCCTTCCTATAAAAAGGGGGCTTTTTTCCCCCCGCGTTTTTTTTTTAAAATTTCCTTTGGAACAGTGCGGGGGTTTGGACGTTCAAACCCCAAAACCCCCCCCGCCCCCTGTTTTTGGGGCCCAAAAAGCCCCCTTTCGGGCTGTCCGCATTTTGGGGGGGGGGGGGAAATGGGAAAGCGTCTACCTTCCAGGGGAAAGTGCCCTTATCCCCTTCCTGATTTGCGTCAAGGAGGTGAAAAACCCCACTTTGAACGAGGGTTCGTTTCGCCCAATTGGCGGCCCTGGGGAGCACGGCCCCGTATTGATGGCTGCCCCCTGCTTACTTTTAAGAAGGGGGGTTTGATTCCCCAATTGGGTTTTTTTTTTTTTTTTTTTTTTTTTTTTTTTTTTTATTTTTCCCCAAGATCTTTCCGTTTTCATCGGGAGCAGACCCCCGGGAGACAGAAGGGGTCCGGTATTGAGTTTGGACCGGTCCCGTAGGGGTGGGGTTTGTGGGCTTTTTGGGCGGGGCTGTTCTTCTTTTTATGAATGGAGGCATGATTCGCAGGGTTGGCAAAATAGGCTGTTAAAATCGTTTCCCAAATTTTTGTAGGGTTTTGTAGGGGATGCGGTGCCTGTGATGGGTTCCCGGGTTATCCCCCCAATGCCCCGGAAAATTCCAATTTCCTGTGAAACCGATCTTTCTTTCCCCGCCTGTTGGATTTAAAAACCTAATTGTTGTGAACAGCGTGGCCCCTGGGGATTACTTTGGGCAATTTTAATTTTGACAAATTTGACCTTTGGAGAAATGAAAGCAAATAAAAAGTTTTTTAACCATTTTTCCCTTCCTGGGGGGGGGGGTTCCTGCAAATCGGGGGCAAACATTTGTGTAAGATCTGCCTTATTGTATGGGGAGGATGGGACCCCTTGGCCCCAAAGGTAAATTTTGGGGGGGGCCCCAAAATTTGTCGCCCTGTTCTGCTCTCATCAATTAAATAACATTATAGAACTTATTATGGAGGAGGGGGATAACCAGTGATATGGGCATTCAAAATGGCGAGCCTTCTGTTCAGGGTCGGGTGCCCCACCATGCCCATTCGGGGCTTTTTCCAAAAAACCTCCCACCCTTCCTCCCAAAAGTGCAGGGGAAACCTTTTTAAGATGACTCAAAGGGCGGGGGGGGGCCCGGATGACTTCACTGGGGAAAATACCATTAAAAATGGCTCCCCCCTGGTGCCCCGATGTGATCGGGGGGCGGACCACTCCCCACTGTTCCCCCCCCGGAAATTCCCCAGCTCCCCCCTTAAAATTGCATGGGCCCCCCCTTAAAGGGGTTTCCCCAGTTTCAGATGGGAAGGGGGGCCAAATTTGACCCAGCCCCCTTTTCTGAGTTTTTTCTGGTAAAAGGGGTCTGGTGCCCCACCAAAAAATTTGGTAAAAGCTTTTTCCCACGGAAAGATTTTTCCAAAAAAGCTTTCAACCAAAAAATGTGCGGGGCAAAAAAAAAATTTGAAAGTTTCATTGGGGGAAAGGGGGGGCCCGGGTTTCCCCATTTTGAAAACCAGTAATATGGGCATGGAAATTAAAACCGGGGCCCTTTTGGGCCCCCGCGCCATTAGAGACAGTCGGGCCCTTTCCCCCCCAACCCTTCCTCAAAATGTAGATGGGCTTTAAAGGGTTTGGGAGGAAAGGGGATCCCTGACTCCCCATTTGGGGAGCCGCGGTAAGGGGCACTAAAAATCCACCTTTGGGCTGGTCCTTCCCCCTCCAAATCAAAACATTTGGGGTTTCCCCCCAAAAAATTAAAAACCTTTCTCTGTGTTGAACATACCTTAAAATTGCAGCACCTTACCGGGGCCCCGACTGACTCTCTTGATAACCCAAAGAGGGAAAATCAAAAAAGGGCCCGTTTCCTTTTTTGCCAATCAGAAAATGGGTCCCTCCCCCAAGGGGAATGTGTGTGGGTACCCTAAGGTGCAGCCCAATGTGGGAGGGGGGTCACTGATTGTCACTAAAGAAACTTATTGTCCATGATAAAAAGTATGCAAAGTTTTCTTCCTCCTGGAAAAGAGCTATTTTGCATATTTTACCCATGAAGCATTGCATGAAAACAAGTCTCTCTTCAGTGAGAGTCAGCAGCTACTTCTTAAGGTGCCCATATACATTAGGAAGACATTGGTAGATTTTGGTGAGACCGGCTGACTGATGTGTATGGGGGTCACCCGACTCTCCAGAGTAGGATCAGATATGTTGAATGCCCTTTCCATGTAACTTGCATAGAGTTAGTTGTCTGGCAGCAGGTTCCTCTTCTCTCTCAATCAACGTCGCATGCACTTTCAGTTCTGCTGAGCGTGCACGTCTATAAGTGAGGGGTTGGGAGGAATAGGTGCTGAATGAGTGAGTGTTTGGCTGACGGCATTTGAGGGTGTGTGGGCACTTTACAGTTCCCTGCTCTGTCACGGGTGTCTACAAGTGGGTGCCTTATTGTGAAGGACACTCTGGTTTAGCTAGTATAAGACCATAGTTTTCCTCTTGAGAGTCAATACAATCCAAACCAGAGCTCCCTCAAAAATGGCCAGACACTACTTTATGTTGTTTCAGCTGCATTTAGCCAGAATTTGGAGCGCTGTGGTGTCTCCTCAGTATCAGATGCTATGGTCGCTTGTTGGGACATGCTGTACAATGGAATTAGCTAGTAATATTAATGACCGCTCAGGCGTGTATTTACAAGAAGTGGCCACAGGTGAATTAAATTAAGGAGAATCTAAAGGGACTCTTGGAAGACGAAGACGTGGCTGCTTTCTGCAGGTCATAAGGATTTTCTGAGATTTTGAGAAAAGCGCCTACTCCTGTTACACTGTACAATGAACAGGTGCTGACCTCCTTTAGCACAGCCGCAGCTGTGAGACAGTTGTTGGTGTCGGTGGTCTCTGGACGATACGTGACTGCTGAGGCCACTGGTTGGCTCATGGTCACGTGAGCAGTAAAAGGGACATTATCACTGAGTAACTGCCGGGGACCGTTTTGGAAAATCCCTTTAAAGGAGTTGTACATTCTATTATAAAGATTTGCAACATCTGTTCTGAGGTCACCTTGTACCTCGCTATGAGCTGGCCACAGAGAATGTGTAGATTGCTGTTTCTGTTCGAGTGTGCTTGAGTATATTCAGAACTCCCATAGACCTGAACGGGGTGAACTGAGCAAGCGCAGTCATCGCCCCGTTCGCTGAGGCCAGCTTGTAGCAAGGTACAAGCTGGCCTCAGGAGGGATTTTGAAACGTGGCAAAACCCCTTTAAAAAGCCTGTCAGCAGGTCAGGCAAGGGATAAAATACACTGCTCACAAGAAGTTAGGGATATTTGGCTTTCGGTTGAAACTTCAGGTTGAACGTAAAATTTCTAGAAAATGTTGTTAAATGAACTAAATGAGGCCATCTCTTACCTGTAGATTCATATGTCCAACTGTTCAGTGCTTCAGTACTTTTTACACCACTTGCTGATCTCTAACAAGGAGCTTAATGGCGAAATTTGAATTGGGATTTAAACAGTCCTCCTCATCATGCTGTTCACATTTTTTAGTCAGGTAAATAAAACAGTGGCACACTGAGATGGGCAGATACCCATATACATATAACACTGGGCTGCATGATGGACATATATACATACAATTAATAATAAACATCACCTAATGAAAGAAAGGAAAAATAAAATAAAAAGACCCTCATTAGTGAAACATAATCTCCCGTTTGCTATTGAGGCCATAGGGAAATGTAGTATTAAGTGTGAGAATCCAGTACGCTTCATGGTCATGGAGTATATTATTCAAATTGCCACCCCGTATTGGTTTAAAAATGCGCTCAATACCCATAATTTTAAGTCCCTTGCAGTCACCACTATGTAAATCCCTGAAATGCTGGGATAGGCTGGACCTATTATCAATTGAGGTATTAGTAACATCATTTACATGTTCCAAAAACAGTGTTTTTAACTTACGAGAAGTATTGCCCACGTAGTGAAGATGGCACAAAGAACACGTAGCCAGGTACACCACGTAGGTAGAATTGCAATTTATATATTGTTTTACAGAGAACACTTTGGTATTGTCGCTGTTGGAAAAATCTAGGTTGTGCAGAAGAGGTTACCAATATTCTGGGAAAGATGTGATCTGCAAAGCCCAGCTCTGTATCTTGTGATACAAGACCATCCACAGCCTGAGGAACGGCTTAATAGCCCAAAACATTGCTAAGTCTTTACTCTGATCATGCTTTTATGACATGGCATAAATAAAATGTTTGATTCCACCTTTTTCACCACATTGGGTTGCCAATATGTTGAGTCAATGCGATTTGTTTGGGCAGTGTTTGCATTGCTGTTAGGAATTTTTTGGGAGCTATTTTATGATCCAAAAACCCCCGAAAATTTTGACAAAACCACGTGGGGCCCCCTTGGATTGGTTGGGCCATCAGGAGCGTTTGGATAAGTTTTTAAAGGGGAAATTTTCATTAGAAAATTACTTCATGTTCAACTGATGTTTTTATGTTTAAACACATTGGGGTTTTTTTTTTGTTTTCCGTATCACGTTCAATATTTTTTAAAATGTCCTGCAGTTTTCACTTCGGCCACTAAAACAACACAATATCAGCAGCACTCTGCAAGCACCAAAAACAGTCAAAGGGAACATACGAATTTTTTGGAAAAGCATTTCTGCTTATTTGAAATATGACAATTTTGAGGTTCTTAGTGTACATTTTTGATCAAAACTGTAAAAGCTCATCTGCCACAGCAAGGCAACCCCAATGTAGATGGGAAGCTACTCTATAATGTTACCTCTCTTGGTGTCTGTTCAGACCTCCACATTTCAGGGAGAGAAAATTCCAGCTATAACCTGATCTGATTAACAAGCCTGTGTGGATGGGCGGAGTGCAAAAACCAAGATGGGGGCCAGCCACTCCCCCATGCAAACAATCAAAAAAGCAGATCCATTTAGAAAAAATATTCAGGTGCACTTTGGCCACTTGGCCTAATAATAGTCTGACACTTCCTCTTCTGTAGAGCAAGATTTTCCGTAGTCTGCTCGTGATCAGTACAAGCAGGGTCAAACTGAAAGGTGACACCAATGTGTATAGATAACACAGGATCCACCTGTCACAATAGGAGATAGTCACAGTTCACCCTCTCCCCCTCCCTGCCCACTGACTTCTTCAAAGGCCACAACGCATGTCTAGAAAACTCTCCTATAGAAGTTAGTGGGTCTGCTCCTGTTCACAGGCTCTTAAGTACATGAAGCTGCAGCCCGCATAATCTTATACAGACAACGAAATTTAGAAATCTATAGTCAGAAAAGAATATGTATCAGTATCTCATTTTAATTAGTAAAAAAAAATTTTTTTTTAATTTGGCGACAGATTCACTTTAAGGTACATCTATGTGACGTATTTTGCTGCAAAATAATCTTCAAGCAATGTTCTAAACACCTGTCATTGATTGCAATGTGAAATTCGCGCTGTCGTTCATGTCGCGTATTTGCGGCCCGTATTAGGAGACTATTTTACTTGCATAAATTTTAATTCCTCGTCAGTTCTTGAGGCGTTTACATGAGTAAAATCACCACAGGAAACAATGGAAAATAGGAATTTTCAAAATATGCTTCAATATACGCCTCTAATCAGGCTTTTTTGAAGTAAATTTATTCTTCAAAATACAACATGTTCATAACTGGAGCCACAGCCCAGATGTGATCAGAGCTTACATCATCTGTTTTAGTTTCACCTCGGTGTTGATTAATTATGATACTATTTGCTCTCTACAGATTTTAGCATGTAAATTTGTCATTTGTCCTTCAGGGACGGTAGTGGGGCTGTATTGTAGCAGAACTGGCTTTCAGGAGCCTGGGAAAGCTGAATGACATCCAATTTAGCCCAGATGGAAATTTGGGTGGTGCTTGAATGTTTTTGGCAATAAGACTTGTGTTATATTTTATTTTCTGAGAACTAAGACATTTCAGTACAGGGAGGACCCGTCTTGTTTGCTTACCATCGTCTCGCCGCTATCATATGGTGCGAGTGACCTCACATGGTAAGTATCGCAATTGGCAGAGGGTGATAGGCTGGCACGACTTAACTTGTCCAGAAGCATTTTGGCCACAGGCAGTGGAAGTCCTGTTTATAGAGTAGTCGAAGAGTTACCGAATTATAGCAGGAATTAGGAGAAGGGAAATGTGGTGCTTGTGTAAAACTCCTTTAATAATCCACTCCTACCGTGGGATCACTGCTGTTTCGTGTTGAAGCTTTCTGTGGCTCCTGAATGGCACATATTTCTGTGGTCTGGGTGGGGAGAATTAACCCCAATGACTTCATGGCCAGATTGTTGTTCTCTGAAGCGAGCTGGTATAGAGCACCCATTGAATTGCAGGGGGGCTTTACTGTACCTTCAGACAAAGTTGTAGCATGCTCCAGGAGGTGCTGTATGACTCCCATACAAGCATTGCTTGTGGCTATAGCACAGATGGCTCTTGGTGCAGCAGCACACGTAGTCCCTGCAGCTCTGTGGTATGGAGCCCCACGAGAATCTGTGTCGCCTCCTGCCATCTGCATGAGGCCTCGGGCTCTATTCATGGCATGTTTATGGGCTGCGTCCTAAAGAGTATGTTTGGTTGGCAAAAAAAAAAAAAATCTATGTCCTGTGACTTGATCCAAATGAATGGCAATGTCTTTTGGGCCGACATCTGAAAACTTAGGGCCACATGTATGAAAACTGTCTTGGTCTAAGGGCATGTTCACATGGTGTATTATACGCACCACAATATGCCGGGTGATTTGGAAGCACACGCTGATCAGCACGCCTTTCCAAAGCCCGCCCCATTAACATGCATTGTTTGCAGTGCGTAATTGCCGCGAACAATTGATATGTCAATTCTCCAACGATCATATTGTACGCGCGCGGGGGGGACGCGTAACCCATAGCCATCTGAGAGCTATAGATTACCATAATTGCGGCGTGCGTCTCGCCGCGTATAACGCGAAATGCACGCCGCAATAAGCTGTGTAAACATACCCTAAGACTGTCCTTGTTGCCCATAGCAACCACTTTCATTTCATATAGTGCTCTGATAAAATGAAAGGGGTGCTCTGGTTGCTATGGGCAACAAAGTCTTAGACCAAAACAGTTTTCATGCATGTCCCCCTTAGCATTTGGAAAGTGTATCTGGACCATATTGAAAAGTGTATTCTTGCTCAGTGTATACTGATTGACAGCAATAAACTCCTCACGTGGGGGCCACAACAGTAAGGGAATATTATCTTCATATATAACCTATAAATGAAAGGGGTATCCATCTCATAAAGAGCTGGCATACTGCCTGATTAGGATTGGTAGGCGTCCAGGCTTTGGGACCACCATTGATCATAAGGTTGAAGGTTGTTTTTCTCTCATATATTTTTTTTTCTCCATTCACAATGGACCTTGACCACCCAGCTATACAGGGACCATTATCATTGGCCACTCAAGGAAATAGAGCACCAGCAGATCAAGGCACAGCGGGGTACTTTGTTGTCATGATCTGTCGAGTGTCCAAGGGCTGTCCTGGCAGTATTAAAGGGGTGTCCCTCCAATGTTATTCACCCACCCGATCTGAAGTTCGCTGATAAAACTTCTCACTGGGCATTCAGGTTGCCAAGTCAACTGTGCATTGCCCAGTGGTTGTTCACAGACCGTATTTTGATGAACAGGGCTCATGCACAAAACTTGTTTGCCGTCATGCGTTGTTTTGTACACCTTGTATAGATGCTTAGCACCATTAAAATTTGACATTTTGCACATCTTTCTCAACTACCACCTTATTTGCACTGTGAAATGGGTTGTCTGGTTGTGACGTCTCCTTTCCAAGATAAGGTTGTGTTTATTGGGCAATTATTCATGGAGTTGGACTCTGGTAACAAGTTACATGCAGTTGTCTTCTACCTTTAGGCACTTATACAAACTTGATGTTTCCAGAAGCAAGTATGTCTGTACTACCATGGGAAATTCATATAGATATAGAAGTTTAAGAAAACCCTTAAAGGGGTTTCACAGAGCCGCAGCCTGATTCAGGCTCCCACTTTCTGTTCAGGCTGTGGGTGATTGCACAGCAGTGACTGACATTTCAGCTCTGCAATTTTTAGCTGAGCCTGTTACAGGGACATTGGTGATGGAGGGGTCTAACAGCAGGGAAGAAGGCAACAGAGCACTAAGACTATGTCTGCACAGTATTACAGTCAGATTTTTAAGCGGATTGTAATCTTGTGCCCATAGCCCGCAATAGAAAATCCGTTCTGTAGTCTACACAGCACAACATTTCTACTATGACAGAGCTCCCCAACTCCGGTTCTCAAAGCCCACCAACAGGTCATGTTTTCAGGATCTCCCACAGAATGTACTGACCATAATTATATCACCTGTGCAGAATGCACTGACAATAATTATATCACCTGTGCAATGCTAAGGACAGCCAGAAAATATGACCTGTTGGTGGGCCTTGAGGACTGGAGTTGAGGACCCTTGTACTATGGGATTTCTAAATCGGCAACTCTAGATAGAACGCAAACAAACGCCAAAAACCGCGATACAGTCAAATTGTTGCTGGATTTTGAACTTCATTTTAACATTTGCTGTGTAGACCTAGCCTAAAAGGTTAAAGTTTGTAAGTAAGAAACATAACAAGCTGCTGATAAGACACCGCAGGCAGTGAGGTCACCTTCCCAGCAAGGGCTGCTAAAAAGGTGTTTAGTACCCTAGGAAAGGAGATACTAACTGCTCTAACTCTGAAATGAAGCAAAATTACAACAGCAAGATATTTGATAATAATCCTTATTTACATGTTTAACCCCTTAACGACCGCCCGCTAACTTGAGATGTTGGCCGGTGCAGGTCGTTCGTCTGCAGCGATGTCTTTAGACGTCGCTGCAGACACCAGAGTTTGTGGCGCCCGACGCCGCAGCTGCGCTGAGATCGGGGCTGTACTACACAGCCCTGATCCCAGAGCATCTCCTGCGGGCAGCGGGAGAAACCGCCACAACCCGGTGCTTTAACCCTTTGATTGCGGCGGTGCGTTACCGCAGCGCAATCCAAGGGTTTCCCCTGCTCTATCGGGTGATCGGAACACCTGGTGACCTGACAGCTCGGGGAACGGCTGCACAGTCAGCCCGGGGGACCTAGAGTAGCCCCAGAGCTGTCTGACACAGGCAGTGATCTGGACAGCACACAGTGTGTCCTGGCCACTGGCTTCATACACAAAGTGACACAGATTAGAATGTATTAGCATATATGAATATGCAAATACATTACGAAGTGTAAAAAAATAAATTGTAAAACAGTTCTCCCTTCATGTGAATTAAAAAAAAAAAAAAAAAGTTAAAAACAGTGTCAAAAAAATTAATAAAAAAATTAATAAAAATATATTGTGCATATATTACACACACAAAAAAAGCGTACACATATTAGGTATCCACACGACTGTAGTAATCTGTAGAATTTAACAAGTTAAGTGTGAAATGTGAATGGTGTAAAAAAACTATTTTAAAAAAAATAAAATAAAAAAAATTCTGCAATTATTTATAAGCGAATTTAAACTATTCCCCTACAAAGTGCAACTTGTCTCAAATAAAACAAGGCCTCCTACAAATGCTTCATTGAAAAAAATAAAAAAGTTGAAGCGCAAAGAGGCAAAAAGTAAAAAAAAAATTCTTGTCATGAACTACTTTTCAGGTGTTCGGCTTAAAGGGGTTGTCTCACTACGAAGATTATAGTTGAAAATGTGGGGACCAAAAATCTAAGGATGTACGTCCTCGGTTACTATTGGCAAAGTGCTACGGTTTTAGAGAACGGGCTGGTTTACATGTGCTTAGCAACGGTGTTTGTTTACTGGTCAGGGAAGCATTCTGTCCTGCCCAGGTCGTGCACATGCAAAGGAAAGGCAGTGAAGAGGAGGGGCAGAGATGTGTGTATTGGTAGGCAAGGAGGTGAAGCAGTGAAGAGGATACAATACACACAACCCCCCTGCATGTCCTCTCACTGCTTTTCCTCCTTGCCTACCAATACATACATCCCTGCCCCTCCTCTTAACTGCCTTTCCTTTGCAAGTGCACGACCTGGGCAGGACAGAATGCTTCCCTGACCAGTAAACAAACACCGTTGATAAGCACATGTAAACCAGCCCGTTCTCTAAAACCATAGCACTTTGCCAATAGTAACCGAGGACGTACATCCTTAGATTTTTGGTCCCCACATTTTCAACTATGATCTTCATAGTGAGACAACCCCTTTTAAGGGGTTAAAGCTAATCAATCTGGTGCGGAAACCCCTCTAAAGAAGTGCCCAATTTTTTTAAATGGCAGACAGCTAAGCTGACCAAGCAGCCATACAGGTAGTATTATGCGCCAGCTATTCAGATACATGGCCCACCTTGTAATATATGAACCGAGTCGGTTCATGGGAGCTAGAGCTGCACTATTTGATTTGACTCTTCTGCCGGGGTGCCCCTTTTTGACATCTGGGGGCTCTAAGAGGGCATATGAGAGCGCATTATCCTCATGATTGCTTGGGATTCCAAGAAGATAGTCGCCTTGCTCCCTACTTTTTGTGGCGGCGCGCTGTCTAGTGTTTATTAATACATAATTATGTAAAATAAGAAGTGAGCAGGTATGGGCGAATACATTGTTCTGTTTCCAGTGCGTTGAACAGCATGCGCGAGAGCCATCTAGTATGCAAATCGCTCGTCTGGGTAATTGATGGAGGTCTGTATGCTGACTGCTCGAATCGCTTGATTGACAGAGCCTCAGTACCACAAATAATAGGAAGTTTGACCTTGTCTCTGTAATCTCATATGATCACTCACATCTAATAAGGAATATTAAGCATGTTTATTTTAAACATCATTATCATCTAGACAATGTTTGACAACAGGAGGAACTTTATTTTTTTTTTTTTTTTTTGTAGAGGTTTTTAATTGTAAGTATATTAAATATTACATGCGCAGAGACGCAACATAAAGGATAGGAACAGTAATGTTTGCTCTCAGGGCCGTGTACAAGAAGAACCCGGCACCATAAAATATGATTAAAGGGGTTTTGCCACGATCTCATTTCATACCTCCTGTATCCAGCTCTTTGGTCCTGGTGCTCAAAGGGGACGTGGTGTGATGTGTTTTGAATTGCAAAATTATGTGACCCTGCAGGTGACCTCACCATGCTTTCCCTTCTCTGTAGTCAAAGAAAGGTCTGTTTATGTAAAGCATTGTGAGTAGCTGAGAGGTAAAGTTTTTGCCTCCAGCACAAGGGCCCCAGGTTCAAATCCCTGCAGGAACCAAACCTGTTTTTTTTTTTTTTTTTTTTTTCTCTTATCATTGCACAAACCTCATTGAGGTTTTTTTTTTTTTCTGCACTTTGACTACTTACTAAGGAGTACAGAGGACAGCACCTGGGGTTTGAACGCTCAGCAGCTGCCTAAGAGGAGAGGTCATGTCTGACCCATGGGGCAACAGGACTGAGACTCTCCGCCCTGGCCCATCCCTGGAGACGAGCTGTAAACAATGGATCACTAAAGGAGCAGCTAAAACAAAAACGGTGCAGAATTTTTAATAATAATGAATGGTGAAAATGTTTGTTATTTCATTTGCAAGCTTCCCACGTCAATTTTACTTTGTGACAAAATCCCTTTAATACCATTGTCTGGCTATCGCATCAGTGTCTAGTGAGCAACGTCTATGTACAGCAGTGTCTATGTCCACGATGCCCTAGATCACGTGTCAGATTCAAGGCCCGCGAGCAAAATCCTGCCAACCAAGTCATTTTATGTGTCCCTTGAAAGCTTAGACACAGTGAGCAGGGATGGACGCAGAAGGACAAGCGCTCTACTTTCCCCAGACGCAGGGGCAGCAGTGCCAGCCAGGGCTGTGGAGTTGGCAAGTCAAAGCCCCTACTCGGACTCCTCAGTTTCCCAAACCTCCGACTCCTGACTCCCTCATACATGGCGCATGTTTAAGTGATAACTTTACTGTAGTAAAATGGTAACATCAGGCTGTTTATCACCTTATGATACAATAATCAAACTATTTAGGTAGAACAGACACTGACAAGCAAAAGGGTAACAATGTTTTGATCTTTTGAACACTTGTGAGTAGAGGTGGGAAAAAAAGCTTTTTTTTCCAAGTCCAGTCTGCACCAACATTGGGATGTGTAGAAGAGACCTGGGATCAGAATTTTGGTCAAGATGTGGCTTGAATCTGATTCAGACCCAGAAGGATTCAGGCAGAGCTGAAACTAAAAGGTGGATTTCCCAAATACTAACAAAATAAAAAAAATTAAATTTTGATTTTTAGGAGCAAAACAGTAACAATGCAGTTACAGGAAAGAATCTGCAGAACTAAGCAGAGGCTAAATACTTGCAAGTCACATTTATGTATAAGATAGGTAAGATGTACAAAGCTGTAGTGGATGGGAAGATATGGAGCCTGAAAGTCACAAGTTCAAAACATTGTTACCATTTTGCTTGTCAGTGTAAAATATATTTATTGGATATGACTTTAGAACACAAAAAAATAGAAAATATGCAAAACACTGCAGGAACATTTGTGAAGTCTCTGAATTAGTTCTAAGAAATAGTATTGCCTCCATCATCTATGCAGGATCTGACCTCAAATGTGATCTCATTATTTCCAGGCTAGAGAACGGCCTCTCTACACTAACTTGGGTTGAGGATAAAGCGGTGACCACAGAGGCAACATCTCTAACAATGTCAGGGTATAAAGGAATTGCCTCAGCCACAGTCAGTGTTGATGAATGGTTGAACTCTTCTACTTCTCTGAACGCAGGTGAAAAATTCTGAAATCAGTTGCCCTGGAGCGGATCTTTTCCTTGGCAGCGCTTTGCTGCCCAGTCATCAATTACATCTTTGTGATGAGGCTGAAAATTGGGTGGTAGCACAGTGGACACGACTTCGCACGTATTTCTAGCACATATCAGTGTGAGGAGAGGTGCGGGGGCGGGGGGGACTTCGGACGTATTTCAGCACATAATACGTTGTGTGAGCATACCCTGAGTTATGGTTGCACAGCTTGACCTCTGGGACACTAATAGATAGATGTATTTGCATTCTTTTGTTCAGTTTTGATAGAGCCTTGTTTAGATGTATGGATCTCAAAGAACCCTATTCTGCTCACAGGCTTTGGAGTTGTAGAATAATCAAAGCAAGGAAGGCACATATGCCAGCTCACCAGTCCTGTAGAGATCCGGGCTGCACAGCTGCACTCTGGGAAGCACCAGTCCAATTGTCAGAGAAAAGGAAATGTGCCAGCAACTCGGTGGAAATGCAAAAAAGTCGCCTTATTCATTAAACAAGTGGAGACATCACAAGCCAAAACATGGTGGCTGCAGACGCTGAGCGTTCAGGTTTCACATAACCCTTAGTCGTAGCACAACAGCCATATGAACAACACATTTATTATACCATGTAATAACAGAACTCCCTGTGTGAAGGGTGCTCCGATCGGCGCGTCTCCCGGCCGCGCATGCGCTGCCCCGACTTCCGGGGCGCCGAGCCACAGGTGCCAGCACCCGGCCTGCCATGAAGCCACACCCACAATAGGTGGGGTCGCTGATGTAGCAGCCAAGATTAGACACCCGCAGCTCCGCCCCCAGAGTAGGAGCACGCACATAGCCCAGAGCGGGAAAACGCCCCGCCCTGCCCTTTCCCCCCACAGGGAAAAAAAGGGTTAAAAAAAATTATATAATTTTAAAAAAAAAAAGTAAAAAATTTTTTTTAAAAGAAAGAACAACAAGGGCTAAAAAAACTGTAACTGATAACGGCGGGAAAAACAAAATATGGGGAAAACCCCATTTTTTTTTAAAAAATGAAACATTAGTTCACAAACGAAAATTTTAAAACCCCGTGGGAACACATTTTTTTTAAAGGGTAAAACCCAAAAACCCCTCCGATTTTTTTATTTTTATTAATTAAGTTTCCCCCCCCTTTTAAACCCGGGGTGCCCTCTTTCAAAATAGCAAAAGTTTTAAAACCAGTGAAATGAGTTTTAGGGGCCTCTATAAAATAAACGGGACCCCCGGACAATGTACCGCCCCAATTTTGGTTTTTTTTACCCCCATTTAGGTTTTCCAAAATCCACCCCCTAAATTTCCCGGAGGTAAAAATCCAACAAAATTTTTTCAATTTGGGCATATATCACCAATGGAAATTACATATACAACCGACTTTTGTTTTTAAAATTTGATATATTGCCCAAAAATTGGATAGCATTTGCTTACCATCTGAAAATTCACGAGTAGGGAATTTTTTAGTTACATGTTTTACAGGGAAAGGCCCCCGCACTTAAAAAAAAAAAAAACCCCCATTAAAAGAAGCCACCTGGGTTGAATGGGAAATTTGACCCTAACGAATTTGGGGAAAAACCCGATTACCAATAGTTTTACAACGTCTGCAACCCCCCGACATCCATCTTTAAAAAGGGTATTGGGAGAGTAGGGTCTTGTTTCAAAACTGGAAGATGTTTTAAATAATTTTTTTTAAATTATTAAAAAAATTTCATTGTAACTAACACAATTTGTAGGGAAAAATTTTTTTTAGGGAAAAGTTTTTTTTACGTGATTTTTAATAAAAAATTTGGGTTTTTGGGAATGTGTTTTCCCCTTTTTGTAATGCACGGGTTTAATACCCATGCGGATATCCTCTCACAAAAAACCTGGCAAATCTGATTGGACTCTTTTTTGGGGATTCATACTCCTTTTGCAGGGTTTCGCTTAAGGGCCCCAAAAAACTCTCCAACAGGAAAAAAGAAAAATTTAGTATGTGCAGGATACTGCTGTTTTAAAGTAGAGTATATTACCCGCTATCTTCTTCCTAAGGGTTTGTGGAAAAAAGGCAATCAGGGGAAAACCCCCAAGCGCAAATCCAGAAAAGGAAAAATTTTGTTTTAAGGACTCATACGTGAATGTTAAGTTTAAAATTTGGGTTTTTATTAAAAGTATCAACCCCAAGAGTGGGATGGCAGACACAGACCCCCCGCCAAATTAAATTTGCAGGCCCCTCTATGTATCGCCCTACCACTTTCCCCGTCAGACCCCATACGGGTTTTTTTTAGGGCTGAGTTCACACAAAGTGTACTGCGTGGTCAAAAAACTGCTCTTTAAAAAAGGAAAAATTCCCAAACACCCTTTTTTTTTTTTTTTTTTGGGGGAGGGGGGTAAATTTTGGGCCCCACAATTCTTTTTTCTTTGGGGGGCTATAAACCGTGAAAAACTGCGGTGCCATAATCGTATGGCAAAAACCCTAGACGGGAAAATTTTGTGAAATGGGGCCTTTGGCCCACGGTGTTTGGGGGGTTTTGGGAACCTCTTAAAAGGGCCCCCGGTGGTGGGGGGTGGGGGGGGTGCAGCCCTTTTGAGGGCCCACGGGGGTGGGGGGGGGGGGGGGCAACCTCTTTTGAGGGCCCCCCGGTGGTGGGTGGGGGGGGGGCAGCCCTTTTCTGAGGGCCCCCCCCCGGTGGGGGGTGGTGGGGGGGGGAGCCTCTCCTGAGGGCCCACGGGGGGAGGTGGGGGGGGCAGCCTCTCCTGAGGGCCCACGGTGGGAGGAGGGGGGGGCAGCCTCTCCTGAGGGGCCCCCCCGGTGGGGTGGGGGGGGGGGGGAGCCTCTCCTGACCCCACGGGGGGGGGTGGGGGGGAGGCAGCCCCCCCTGAGGGCCCCCCGGGGGGAGGGGGGAGGGGCGGCAGCCTCTTCTGAGGGCCCACCCTTTCTCTATACAGGACATGTGCATGTCCACTGTCTAGTAGTCTTTGTACATGCAGGATTTAATAGGATATTTAGTGAGTGGTTCTAAAGTTCTTCTGCTACACCTATGTGGCCCTATAATTTTGGGTATACATTATGGTAACAGAGCGTGGACCCACCGGAGGATTCTGTGGTAGACCAGTCGGACTCTGAAAGGAGTCATCTAATACTGTATATATAGTATTTACAACCTTAGTTTCCCAGAAGAGATCTGTCCTGCTCCATGACTCTTCTCCATTTAGTAATGCTGCCAATTCAGTTAATAGGCCTATAAATTCTATACTTGCCAGACTTACAAGCTGCTAATATCGGCCTATAAAGGCTCAGTTGTTGGAGCGGAGTTTATAGTCCTCTTTTCACATATTGGCTTAAATAGGTCATGTAATCCACTGTCGTCATGTACATGTGGATACATGGTGACCTGGTGACATTTTTGTGGTGCAAATTTTCCTTGGTGAATCACTCCTCTTGGAAACTGCAGCTGTCAATGCACAATATATTCTATATTGGGTACGAGAGGTGTATGGAGCTCTGCTTATGTAATAGGACCTCTACAACATCAATCACTAAAATGAGATATAAATCATAGCCTTCTCAAGAACTTCATATCACAGTACAAAACAGCACGGATAAAACTTCACTTTTACTGTAGAAATTTTAAAAAGCCAAAAAGGTGCTGACAATCATCACAGGCAGATAATAGCCATGAAATCGGAAACAAATATAGAATAATCCTTAAAGGGGTTTTATCACGAAGGCATTTCATGTCCTCTCTTTAGCTTTTCAGTGTTTTGAAAAGGGGAGTGAATGATTTGTATGAACTGCATAGCATGTGACCCAGCAAGCTTGACGGCACCATGCCTTTCCCCAGTGTGCTCACTCTTCTAGTCAAACACAGGTCAGTTTATGTAAAATAAAGTAGCCTAACCTAAAATACAAGAGCTGTGAGTAGCTAAGCTGAGTGGATAGCACTTCTGACTTTCAGCATCCCATTACATAGGGGTCCTAAAATCAATCCCTGCAGGAACCAAACGTGGATATATATATTTATTTTTCCCAGTGCGCATACCTGTTGTTTTTTTTATTTTAATTTGCACTGTTTTACTAATTACTAAGGAGGACAGGAGAACAATGACAGCACCTGTGGATGAACACTGGTTTAGTATAATCTTATCTGTCTCTGTGGAGAGAACAACAAAGCAAACATTGTCATTACCTAATGAAATAAGTAGCAACTGAAGTATAGTGCGATTATTCTGCCCTGACAAATTTTCTTTCATTGCTAGAGAAGGACAATATTTTTTGTCATTCTTCATTGCATAGATCTGCTGAAAAATTTTTAGTAAGAGAAAATATTGCCAAAAATTGTAAAAATAAAAATAGTTTTCTTTGTTCTATATTAAAATGACCTGCTGATGTGAATAAAGCTATCAAAATATTTTTAAAAATAATACAGCTTCTAATTCTGGCTCAGTTTTTTGTTCTGTACCAATTTTATACTTTTGGGGAAATACCTGAAAAATGGAACATAGGTTCGACTATTTTGTGATGTCCCTATAACTTGATTTTTTATTTATTTTTTTTACATTTTTGCCTTGTAAAACTATTCTTGAAAATGTCAATAAAAAGCTGGTTAAACAAAAAAAATAGTCTTCCAGGAACCTGGGTCTTAACAAAAATACTCCATTCTGATGACTGCATCCTTCTAAGACTATATTCACACGGCTTAAAAGTGAACGTATTTCAGTCCGTAATTACGCGCAAATTACGGGCTGAATACGTCCTAGTAACTACAGTAATCCACAGTTCTCATAGAGAACTATGGATTACGTCTCCTCTCCCTGCTCGGCGAATCCGCCGAGGGGGGAGATAAGTGACATGTGAATTACCAGCGGCGCATATACGCCGCTAGTAATGCAAGTCTATGGGCCGCGGCGAGGTGCCAGCCCCCCGCTCCCTCCCCACCCGCACAGCGTAAATGCGGGGCGTAATTACAACCCTCAGTTAAGCCGTGTGAACTAGCCTTAAAGGTGTAATGCTATATTATTAAACCTTCTGAGGCCTTCTCATAGCTCGCTACGAGTCGGCCTCGGAGAACAGGAAGGCTTGCGCAGTTCTCCCATTTCTCGTCTATGGCAGTTCTGAATATAGCCAGGCGATTGAGCTTGATTATTTTCGGAACTCCCATAGACATGAAAAGAGAAGAACTGTGCAAGCGTGGCCAGCTTGTAGTGACCTATGAACGCACCTCAAAAGGGTTTTACTGGCTCGTTAAATGCTCTCTAAGGATATGTTCACACGGCTTATTTTGGGACGCATCTTGTCCCGTATTTTGTGCCGTACTGCGCGAAATATGGGGCAAGATACCTCCCAGTCATTACGGTAATCCACAGTTCTCATAGAAAACTATGGATTACGTCTCCTCTCCCTGCTCTCACAATACGGCGAGCGGGGAGAGAAGTGACATGTCAATTATTTACGGCGTGTACGCGCCGAGAATAATGCATATCTATGGGGCCGGCGGGCTGCCGGACCCCCCAGCCCCGCTCCCGTACACATGGCGTAATTGTGGGGCGAAATACGTCCCGCAATTAAGCCGTGTGAACATAGCCTTAGAGTATGTTCAAATGCCGTGTATGCATGGCGCACTTTGGCACATAATTGCACTGTATATGCCTGAAGTACAGTAAAATCATAGCATCACTGAGTGCTATGATTTTGCAGCGCATTCCCCGGCATGTACTGACCGCCTAGAGATGGATGGGGGCCGGGCCAAAGAGCTTTAGCAAGTACGTTGCTGGCCTGCTTGTACTTCTAAAATAACAGGCGTATAGTGGTGCGCACAATACGCGCCACTATGCGCCATGTATACCTGCCATATACACAACAAATGTCAAAATACTCCTCTGATTCTGAATCCTAAAACAAAGTCTGACTGCACTTTGATGTGGTTTTCAATGGGATTTTAGGTGGTTGTTGTTTTTTTTTTTTTTTTTTTTTCCCCCCCGACAGATTGTCATCACTTTGGGGTTTTGGATGCAGATCCGGCATAGAAATGTTTAGGACCTGGAATGTGGCCAATTATTGACAATGCTCTAAGGTTTTGGAAATCCGACCTCAAGAAAACCTGGGCTGTGTGGACAACAACTTGGATTTTCAATTGAGGTCTATGGGATGGTTTTACAGTTGGATTTCTATGCTTTTTTAAAACCAGAATCAGTGTGTAAATCTGGCTATAAATGTCGTCTGGACGGACCCTATAAAATGTAGGTGGTCTCGGACTATGAAGCAGCAGTAAATACGACGCGTTCCTCTTGCACCAACTTGCTTGTATTGGTAAAGCTGGCCACTGTACTACATACAAAGTTTACTAGTAAAGCACAGATGACCCTGTTGGCCCTTCACCACAGAATACTATATGCTAGGCAGCCGTACACCCTTCATGATGCTGCCGCTACCATCATGAGGTCGGAGGCCCACTTTCACGTAACATTTGATCGTCAAAGATATTGATGCAATTGTTCCAAGCTCTCACCAGTACGACCATGAAATATAACACCTCTGCAAAAAGAAATTTCATGAATTCTCTTGATCGGGACAGAGCCAGAAAGCCAGTGTGGATGTACTACTAGCAGCTATCTAATATTTTCTATAGGAATACAGCACACCCTATATTTACTTGCATTTCAAGGACTCTAAGGCCTTGTTCACACGGCTGATTCTGGGACGGATTTCAGCTGTACTGCGCGCCGTATTTGCGCTCTAATACAGCTGAAATCCGTCCCAGGCATTACGCTAATTCACAGTTCTCATAGAGAACTATGGATTCAGTCTCCCCTCCCCCCTTGCGATATACGGCAAACAGGGAGAAGGTGACATGCACAGTATCCCGGCGGTATAGGCGTCCTGGATAATGGATGTCTATGGAGCCAGCGAGCCGTCGGCCCCGCCCTCGCTGCACGGCACACGCCATAATTGCGGGGCGAAATCCGTCCCGCAATTACGGCGTGAATAAGCCGTGTGAACTTAGCCCAAGGGTATGTTCACATGGCTTTTTTTGGCCTTATTCTAGCGCGTTTAACGTGCTGGACTGTGGCCCAAAATCCGCCTCAGACAATCTTCAATTTTTTTGTCATTGAATAAAATGTAAAATACGCCTTGTCGTTCACACAAAGTGTAGTTCACATGTGTAATTCTTGAGGCGTTAACGCAAGTAAAATCACCACAGGAAATGAAGGGGGATAGGATTTTCTAAACACTTTTCAGAATAGGCTTCAAAAAAAGCCTCTAATCAGATGTTTTTTGAGGCAGATTTTGAAAAGTAAGGCCATGTCCTCACAGCACTGGTTTTCAGCCAAATTTACAGATGTTTTCTTATTTGAAAACCGTCTGTAAACCGAATGTTAGCCATCCCCATAGACTTAAATAGAAAATCCGTGCAGTACTTCACATTGCATGGATTTTCCGGCGGATGTTTTTTTTACACAGCCGACGTAACAAAAAAACTTCGAACATGTTCATTCTTCCGCCCAGTTTTTGGACAGAACATGTGAATGTGAGGGGGACGGCTGAATCCGCAAACTGCAGATAAAAGCCATCCACCTACGTGCAAAAAAAAAAGACAAAAATTTTCGTCAGTGCTGTGTAAATGCACCGTAAGGCTATGTTCGGCGCATTTCACCACGTGTGTGCGCTCTAATATGAGCAAGATGCGCGCCGCAATTTTGGTAATCCACGCCTCTCCCCGCTCGTACAATACGATAGTGTTGTATGCGCAGGGAGATAAATGACGTCAATTATTCACAGCGAATACGCGGCGTGAGTAATGCATGGCAATGGGGCCGGCGGGCTGCTCCCCCAAACCCTCCTCTCCCGCGTCACGGGGGTACGCGCATACTAGTGCGAGCTCCTGAAACACACGATGTATTGCGGCGCGTACTGTACATACCCTAAAGCAATGATCACACGACTTATTTTTGGACGGATTTCAGTCCGTATTGCATGCCGTACTGCGCAAATTGACGTCCCAGTCATTACGGTAATCCACAGTTCTCGTAGAGAACTATGGATTCCGTCTCCTCTCCCCGCTTGCACAATATGGGGAGAGAAGTGACATGTCAATTATTCACGGCGTATACGTGCCGTAGATAATGAATGTCTATGGGGCCGCCCCCGCTGCTGAGCACACGGCGTAATTTCGGGCGAAATCTGTCCCGCAATTACACCGTGAATAAGCCATGTGAAAAAATGACGTCTCTTAGCTCACTGCGCGTACAATAGGATCGTATTGTACGCCCGGGGAGAGGAGGCGTAATCCATAGTTCTCTATGAGAACTGTGGATTACAGTAATGACTGGGGCGCATTTCGCTCGTATTAGAGCGCAGCACGACTCTAAATACGTGGCGAAATGTGGCCCAATTTAAGCCGTGAGAACATAGCCTAAGGCAGTATGCGCCGCAGGACCGTGTCTTTCGGGAGCTCGCGCTGTTGCGCGTGTACTCCCGTGGCGCGAGGGGTGTGTGTGTGTGTGTGTGTGTGTGTGTGTGTGTGTGTGTGTGTGTGGTGTGTGTGTGTGTGTGGAGGGGGGGGGGCGATAGCCCACCGGCCCCATTGACATTCATTACTTGCGGCACGTATTTGACATGTAACTTATCTCCCTGTGTGTACAATACAATCGGGGAGAGGAGGCGTAATCCATAGTTCTCTATGAGAACTATGGATTACCATAATTGCGACGCACATCTCGCCCATATTAGAGCGCAAATACACGGTGAAATGCTCGCCGAAATTACGGCGTGTGAACATACCCTAAAAACACATGGAAACACATGCCCACAGTCGTGCGTTCTGTTGTGTACTCGGTCCTTCTCCTGTGTGTCTGTCACATCGCCAGGTTTTTATCCTCCTGAGGGTTTTCATTGCAGGACAGCAAGCAGAGATGTTAAAGTGTGAGGAACTGCTGCAGAAAGTCTATTGGAACATGGTTTAACCTTTTTTTGCTAATAACACCAGGAACCTGACTTTCTGGATTTGTCCAGACTCCCTTTACACTATCGCGTTTCTTCCGCTTGTCTAGTCGTCCCGACAGGCTTAGTAAAGCTAGAACGTGAGGGAAAGCTTAAAGGGGATGTATCGCTTCAGTTCGGCTGATTCACACTGCTCTCAGCTTCTCAACTCTAGAAATGCAGGGGCGTTTCTTCCCCTCCCAGCAGGGTGACATCATCCCCCCCCCCTTCACTGTTCATGCTGGCTCCCGAGACCTCCCCCACCCTCTGAGTCCACATGTCACTGTGTCTCTCCCTATGCAGTCTTATTTTGTAAGAGCTGTATACATACTACAGGCTGCATTCAATCTAGACTAGGCACTGATCTCTTCTCCTCTCACAGCTGGAGATTTGTTACAGTTGTTCCAGCTTTCTATGAACGGCACAGATCTCCCTTCTATGCAGGAGAGTTAGGCACCGAGATATAACTGTTATGTTTTCTGATTGTAGAATCCGCTGCAGTTTGTTTCTGCTAGATGTGCAGAGAGAAATTGCTAGGGCCCCTTAATCTGAGTCAGGCAGGGATCGACACACAATTGAGTTTGCTGATTGTAGAAGCCCTGCAATGTTATTCTGTTTCTTCTGGCTGTGCAGAGTGAAAATGTGCCGGTCCCTTACTCTGAGTGAGAGAGACAGGAATGCTTGCTCCTGTGAATACCACAGGGGCCGAACTGAATGTAAATGAGCTCTCTGCTAGTGAAATGCAAGGAGGAGGGATCCGATCAGGACTGGAGATCATTGTAAACAGAAGATAAGGAAAACTGTGATAACAAGACAGCTTTGCTAATGACGTCTAGTTGCAAAGTTACTTGTTTTCACTGTCCCCTTATTCTGAAGACCATTTCATGAAATGATACAACCCCTTTAGAAAACTCCCTTTAAGCTATACCGGGGTTGAAGTTTTCTGAAATAAAGAAGTAACACAGTCTCCTCCAAGCTAAATCACAAACGTCAGCTGGTGGCATAAAAAATCTGGAGCCCTAATGGAAAGTAATCACAGTCCTTTCAGACATTGCTGTTTGTCCTGAATGATCTGTTCCTACTAATTGCCGATTTTCAGACAAACCTCCTCTCGGGTTGTTCTTTGGCAGAGTGTAGGGGCCTGTAATTCATATTGATTTCTCCTGATTGATGGCACATTGTGGGTCATGTTGTTTTCAAGGGATGTTTTATGCTTTTTGCGTGAACGCTAATGTATTCGGTCAATTTATGTGCAGGATTTTTTTCCCCCCTCCCTTGTTCTTATGTCTAATGAGCGGGGAGTTTATTTCTAACTGCGGCACTCAAGCCCTCGACTTTACCTGCTAAGTGATTTGTTTTGAAACGTTTCTATTAGAGGTTTTGGAATATAATGTAAATGGCAACTAGTGTTTTGTAATATTTAGTTTTTTTCTTTTTGACTTTAGTGTTGAGCACAGTTTTGTGCTTTTTGTGTCAATTGGAGTTTATCAACGTTTTACATGCCAAGGTACTGGTACACTTAAAGGGGTTTTGCCACTAAGCAAAATTCCTTTCCGAGTACAGCTAGTAACTGAGACTATTTCTTAGAAAGTATTTTATGAGATGGCAAAACCCCTCTGAAGCCAGCTCGTAGCTTAAAGAGAACCTGTCACATAGGGTATGCCCCCCTTGCTGAGGACAGCACAAGCTCGTGACAGACCTGCTGTTTCCAGCACTGTGTCCCTTATTCTGTAAGATGCAGCAGTTTTAGAGCATTCACCCCTCAAATCTTATTCATGAGTAGGTGTTAGCCCCGCCCACCAAAGGCTAGCCCCGCCCACTGACAGTTATTCACATGTTTCTACCTATTCAAAGTAACAGGTTTGTCAGTTGAGGTGGGCGGAGCTAGCCTCAGGTGGGCTGGGTATGAAAAAAACTAACACTCTGAAGGACTCTTCGAATGACTCTTCTGGCTGAAAACTGCAGATTTGAGCATTAAATACACGAATACTCCAGCATCTTACAGAATAAGGGACACAGCACTGGGAACAGCAGGTCTGACACTAGCTTGTGCTGTTCTCAGCAAGGGGGGCAAAAACTATGTGACAGGTTTCCTTTAAGAGCAAGCCTCCGTGAATGGGAAGATGGCCGTGCAGCGCAGCGCTCCCCCATTAATGACTATGGGTGTTCTGAAGACAGCTGAGCACACTCCTTTAAAGGGGTTTTGCCACGATGTAATGTTGACGGGGGATCCTCCAAAATGGGTATTTAATCACTTTTCTAAATATATGTCATTAAAAAAAGTGAAGCTTCTAAAAGCTACAGCCTGACTAAGATGCCCTTAGTTTCCTGACCGTTTACATTAGACACGACCAGGAAACTGACAGGAGCTGATCTGGCCGAGCTTGCGTTTTCTGCACTTTTTATCTGATGACACGGAACATGAATGAGCTTGCAAGGGACTGGGGAGAAAAAGCAGTGAATGAGCCTGTGTCTTTTGTATAAAGAGTCCACTGGTTGCAATGTAATTATTTGAGTAAACATTGCAGGTGCTCCTTAGCTCTCTGCTCACCCCCCCCCCTTCCTCTCCCCTGTGACTCAGCATGCTGAGTTGATCTCTCCTGAGCAGATAAGAGGTAAGGAACTCACTTCTTGGCAAAACCCTTTTAACAATATTTGGAGCTGTCATAGAAAGAATGGGGAGAACTGTGCAAATGCAGCCATCTCCCCATTTTCTGAGACTGGCTCTTAGCAAACTACATCGTCTCCTTTAACTCTGTGTTGTGCTGTTCCTGTTATTCCTTCCAGAAATGTATCACTGAATCAGGTGGGCGTTACCATTTCAGTTTTCAGAGGGGTGTGTCTTGCCTACACTGACTGTCAGCCCCGATTGGACAGTGTCAGTCTGTGCAGCACACACCCCTAATTAGTAACACCCAGCTGACAGATTCAGTAATATATTTCTAGAAGGAATATTCGGGGAACAGCACAACACAGAGTTGTAAGAGAAAAAGCTCCAGAACTGTTATTTCACAAGGATTTACTAAAACAGACCTGTTCAGAATGACCACAGGTAATCTTAAAAGGTCATTTGGCTACTGTTTGTTAAAGAAAGTGCATTGTATTTTTTAGTTAGAGGTTTTCTTTTGGTCTGTAACAGAAAAATTGCAAACAAAAACATGGCAGAATAATTTCTTGCTATGGATGCTTGCGGGTGAAACTGTTGTCCTCTCCTAGATAGAATATATTAAAAGGGATGTTCTCACCAGGCTGTTTCACACAGCCAGCTTCAGGCTCCCACTTCCTATTCAGGCTGTGGGTGGTTCTACAGCAATGACTGGCATTTCAGCTCTGCTATTCCTAGCTGAGGGACATAGAAGTGTTTAAACAGCAGGGCACAAGGCTACCGAGCTCTAAAGGGTTAAAGCTTGTCTGTAAGAAAAATAAACAAGTTCCTGTGCTGCTGATAAGAAACAGCAGAGAGTGATGTCACCATCCTGACAGGGCTGCTAAAGCGAAGAAGGTGGTCAGTAACCTAGAGAAGCTTATCTACACCACTAGGAGGTAAGAACTGCTCTAGTTCTGATGGGGAGGAAAATCGGAACAGCAATGTATTTTGTAATTGTCCTTTATTTTCCTTTACCTACATGTTTAAAAAAGTTTTATCACAACAATGATTAACCTTCAACACGTAGGGAAAGATAACTGAAGACTTTTACTAAATACATTACTTTTTCAGTATTGCTATAGTGAGCAGATAAGACCGCTTTTATCTGCTGTGAGTACACACAAGTGTACCTTCCATATCTTCCTTCCTGATTAGACAGAGAGCAGGGAGTGATGGCAGAGTATTAATCTCTAACCAGATTAGATTGTTTACCTTGAATGAGCACTTATTTCACTTCTTAGGGTATGTTCACAGGGCGTACTTTCGGCGCGCATTTTGCCGCGTATTTGCACTCTAATACGGGCGAGATGCGCGCCGAAATTACGGTAATCCACAGTTCTCATAGAAAACTATGGATTACACCTCCTCTCCCCGCTCGTACAATACGATCGTATTGTATGCGCGGGGAGATAAGTGATATATCAATTCATGTCAATTGCATAAGCAATGTATGTCAATAGGGGCCGGCAGGCTGCCGGACCCCCGCACCTCGGGAGTATGCGCTGATCAGCGTGAGCTCCCAAAGCACACGATGTACTGTACGCGCCGCAGTACATTGTGTGAACATACACTTAGAGCTCTCTAGTTTTATTTACTCCACATTAAATCTCCTGTACTTAAGTCACTGTAACGCTCAGCTAGTTATAGAGGAGATAAAGAGGCTAATCGCTACTATAGAACCACCCACAGCCTGACTATGCAGTACAGGTCTGAAGCTGCATGTGACTCTGTGGTAATAAAACACCTTTTAAATATTTGCTTGCATATTCATTTTCTTTGCAGCACTTATGTTTTATAACAAGCACAGTAAATGGGTTTTCAGCTGTGACAAACCTCCTGGATTAAAGGGGTTGCCTCATCTCAAAGTTTCATAGGATGCATGAATGAAATAATGCTTCTTTGCTCTGTCATTTCCTGGTCAAGCTGTCTGTAATTAGCATATGAGCTCCATGTATTCAGACTTCTCAGTTTATTAGTCTAGATTAAATAAATTACCTTCTCTGAGGTCTGGAGAAGCTTCTGAGCTAATATAAACAGTAATTACTGTCTTTTGTCTGAAAGATCAGAGAACACACAAGCTTTCACATTGCCTAAGGTCACTCCCTGCTATCAGATAGAACAAACAGCAGGGGGGGAGAAGGAGTACACAGGTCAGTCACTGGGTAAACCTGAGAGCCAGGAAGGTGATAAAATCACTTGTAGCTCCTTAACAAAAAAAAGATGTACAGAGCAATATATTTGGAAAATGTCTTCACTTAGTGTTCCCTACGTTTTGAAAGCTATTCTTTGTAGCGAGACAACCCCTATAAGAATGTATAATCTGCATCCAGTCCTAGTGAGAAAACGTCCATTTGTCGAACTCCTCCTGACCAGGCGCTAAATCCCGTCGCCGTGAAGGAGCTAAACTGGAAAAGCGGAATCTATTAGTAATGCAAGCGTGAAAAATGGCTTTAATATTTAAACCTTTGGAGTGGAGCGTCTGGAGACTTTGTTTTAATCCTTCAATATTTAATGTTCCCGAGCCGCCTGGCAGGCGGGGGGTGTTTGTGCCCATATTTTGTATTTCGGTTACATAATGGGGCGATTCTCTGGAGTCTGAGAGCCACTTGTTTACTTGACAGCCGGGCTGCAATTCTAAAGCTGTCTAAATATTTGGAGAAGATCAGAGCGGCTTTTTCTCACCCCTGTGGCAGTAATGGCAGTGTAGATGGAAGAGGCTCCGGGATCCGGCTCATCATCTTACTGACCTGTTCTTGTCTTGGGCGGAAATGTGTGTTTTTGTATATTTTTTTTTTTTTGTCTGGCAGGATTGTAGAATGCAGAGAATTGTCCGTCGTGCAGGGATAAATGGGATATTTTGAGCAAAGCTTTCGTAATCTGTAAATTTGCACAGTAAGAGCGTTTACATCACCGCATTTTTTTTTTTTTTTTCTTCAAAGACTTGGAATCTTTGGAGGGGGATGGGAGGACAGTTTTGGAAGGAGTATGTGAAAACGACGGCTTGTCTCTTCACAGGATCGGATGAACTTCAAACGGCATAATGTAATAAAGCTGTGTAAGGATTCATTCTGTCCTCCATCTATCTTGTGCTTGCGGGAGGATGTGGCTTTTTGGAGCACGTGCATAGGACGCCGCCGCTGAATAGCATTGCTTTAGGAGAAACGTGGATATGTCCTAATCCTCTGCCTTCCTGTATAATTGGCACATATATTGCAGCGAGCAGACATGGCTGCGTAACAGCTGTGCTTAAAAATCCCTAATCCGTCCCAGCGAAATGCTGGAGATAGGCGAGCCTTCAAAGTATCCAGTCACATGCTGGAGCCTTCACAAATTCTCTCCGTATGGAAAAGTAAGTTCTAATTCCAGATACAGGAGCCAGCCCGCCGCCCCCTCCTCTGCCAGGGCTTTTTTTTCGAGGTAACATGCGTGGCACCTTGCGGGGAGCGACAGATGTGCACTGCCTGCAGCTGCTGTTTCTCTTGCTGTGCAAAGACTAATATGCTAGGAGCGGCTATGTGACGGCCTGGCTAATATGTCCCCAGAAGTCATTGGCACCGGGCGCATGTTACGCCTCCATCCAGCTGCACAGACGGTTATCACTTGTTGATGACTGTGGCGGCCTCGGGGCACAAATCCCTGACTTGATTCTGTCCCATAGACACACATGGGAGGCATAAAAAGCTAGTGGTAGAGGCCATAGCCGCCAATCGGATTTCAGCAATCGGCGTGCAAAGTTTACGGCAGGGGTCTCAAACTGCGGCCTCTCCAGCTGTTGGGAAACTACAACTCCCATCATTCCCCACTGTTACAGATTATATAAATGCATGATGGGAGTTGTAGTTTCCCAACAGCTGGAGGGCCGCAGTTTGAGACCCCTGGTATACGGTGAAAGACGTAATCTGATTGCTTGCACTGCTTATTATACGTGAGGACCAAATGTGGGCTGATATTGTCGGGGAGCAGCGCGGGTTCTGGGAGCTCAGACGAAATGCCGTGCAGAGGTACTGCGCTGTGCCCTGGGGTTCAAGGCTTCGAGGGATTGATTTTGTGTTTATTTCCATTTTGTGAGCTTTTAAGAAGAAGGTAAAATGCGAATGAACAGCTGTAGTTGATAAACCCTTCAAGGATGCAGCTCCATTGGGCTTTAAAGGGGATGTCTCACCCAAAACACATCTCCTGTCCCTAGACTAGGCAATAAGTGTATGGTCAATGGGTTCTGGCTGCTGGGACCCCCACCGATCACAAGAATTGGGGTCTGAAGTCCATTGTCTGAAAGGAGCTGGTCAAATGTGCACACTGCCACTCATTTTACTTCTATGGTATTGATCTGTAAACAGTCCAAAAAAAAAAAAAAATTAATCCAGCAAAATATAATATCCATATTTATTAGATCCAATTAAAACACGTTGACAGAAAATGTAGCCATAGTAGCAGTTTACGCGTTTAAGGCCTAAGGTTATGACTAAGGGCCTATAGCCCGAAACGCGTTAACTTCTACTATGGCTACATTTTCTGACAACGTGTTTTAATTGGATCTAATAAATATGGATTTTATATTTTGCTGGATTATTTTGTGTTTTTTTTGGGGGAATTGTGACGACCACACCTGGTGAGAGGTGTTATCCACGCAAAATATATCTGCATGAGAGGTGAGCTGGCTACCTTTTCTATTCCTTGTAAATTGTGCCTGTGGGGCAGGAAGGGTTAAATGTGACCTTTTGTGCATTTCCCCAAATAATGTGAGTGAACGATTTGACGCAGCCCTGTAATTTACTGTGACTTTAGGTCAGCACAGAAATACAGGAGAAAGCAACACCTGAGACGGGAACCAGACTTATGATGGCTGTCAATGCTCGGTTTTCTTCTTGTAGGGAAACCTTGTGGTCATGTGAACACGAAGGGGTTTTCTGCTTTTGCACAATAAAAAAATCTCAACATCTGATCACCGTGTCCTCCTTCTGGGACCCCAGCAATCGTTTTTATACGTTTTCTGTATATGTTGGACAGGTCCGTCAGGATGAGAGACCATCTCTACACTAGAGATGAGGAACTGGAAAACAGGACTCCCTCTATTAAAGGGGTGTTCTCACCAATCACTGTGACCAATTGTGGCCATCCAAAGCCTAATAGGTGCAGGTTCTCCCATGAGGCTCGTACTGATTTTGGGACTGGGCCCCCAGAAGTGTCGGCTCAGAATGGAGGGCCGGTTGCGCTTGCTCATGACTCTCCGTTATTTTGTCTGGTAGTTCTGAGTACCGGCAAGTGGTGTGTTTGGGTGTACTTAAAACTCCCATAGAACAGTATGGAAAGTTGTGCGCAAGCGTGACTGAGCTGAGCCTTTCGGAGGCCTGTTCTGGAAATAGTTGTGGGTTCCAGAGGTGAGACCTGCACCCATCACAACTTATTGGCATAGCCTATGAATATGGCAGCAAAATGCATGCTGGGATACTTACATTTCCCTGAAAGGTTATATGAAAGGGGTTACCAAGTCTGACATGCATATCCCTGTGTCGGGCATAGAGAGAAACCCAGCCTGCTGCTGGAGGTGAGTGCAGAGCGTTTAATAAGATCTGTACACCTGTGGCTTCTGGGGGAGCACCCTCTATGGGGAGATTCAGTGGCTTGCTTTCAGGACCGTTCATGCCTGAAAAAAACAGCAACAAACATAATAAATTGTGACAGCACAAGTATGTTTATAAAGCATCTGGATGCCATTTCCCTTCTTATATCTGTTTTCAATTTGGAGATCTAATTTGTGGGAAATGTGTGCCAAAATAAAAAAGTGCAACGTGTTCCTTGCCGGAATCGGCCGTCGTGTCATACTGGGAGCTGTAGCTGCACCATCGCCGCCTCCTGCGAAATACAACAGCATGAAAAAAATATTAGAATATCTTGCTTTTGACTGTATTTCCAGCCCTATTTGTACAGTTTGTGACTAGAGGAAAAATAAGCTAGTATATAATACTCACACATACAACCTTATGCAGCATAGGCATAGTGCAGAGCCACATGTGTTACATGCAGGAGTACTGATGGACATCTGGTAGATCAGTAAGGCTGCGTTCACACGGCAAAGACCAAATACCGGTTGGATTTTCCAGCACATAAGGGGACAACTTTTGTCCACGGATTTAAGCCATTTAAGCCATCTCCCCTCGCACCCACATGTTCATGTTCTGCCCAAAAATCGGTATGGAAGAATGAGTATGTACTAAATCCTTCGGACCGCCGGCAGTGTAAAAAAACTATCCAGTGGAAAATCCGTGCAGTGTGGACTGCTGAACGGACTTTCTATTAAAGTCAGTGGGGGAGCGTTGCTTATCTGTTTTTCAGACGTTTTTCTAAAAACCGACAAACAACCCTTGCCGTGGGGACAAGCCCTAAGGGTAAATTCACATGGGACAGATTTGCTGCAGATTTTCTGCATGGATTTGTGCACAGAATATGAACAGCGGGTAACCGTTTCGGCCATGTGGATGGGATTTTACAAATTTTTATGCCCACATGGAAGAAAGTTTTGCAGATTTACTGGTGATTTTACCATTTTGAATTGAATGTAATAAAAGCCACACCAAAATCTGCACAATCTGTAGCAGATTTTTACCTGCAGAATTACTGTGAAAATGTTTACAGCCAATATGTCTGTGTGCAATCAGCCTAATACAAATAGTATACTACTCAGTTGTATGAGGGTAAGTTAACACATTATAATTGCAGGGCGTAAGTACAACGATCAGCCGATACTCCCATGGGGGGGCGGCGGGGGGGGAGAGGAGCAGCCCGCAGGCCCCATAGACATTCATTACTAGCGGCGTGTATACGCCGTGAATAATTGGCATGTCACTTACCTCCCCGCTCATCGTATTGTGCGAGCAGATGTAAACCATAGTTCTCTATAAGAACTGTGGATTGCCGTAATGACTGGGGTGCATTTCGCTCGTATTTGAGCGCAGTATGCCGCAAAATACACGGCGAAATGCGCCCCAATTTAACCTGTTTGAACATGGCCTTAAGCTCTGTGTTACAGAATCCTGTTGTTGCAGCTGAGTGACAAGCAATTATGGCCGGTATAGTTCCCAGTGAGGTTGTTTTTGTTTTCCTTAGAAACCAATTTTGGGCCCTATTGTACAATGGATTTTTGGGTCCAAAATTTTTTGTTGTGATTTTTGTGGCACAAACCCCAATTTGATGGCCTTTAATATCTGCCAAAATCAGCTGCATCCAAAGTAGATATCTGGGGCCCAGTTCCTGCCGACTTATCACTTTATTTTTTTCTGCAACACGGGTTTCGTATCCACAGGCCAAAAAATCCAGAGCTCTGGTGATGCAACCCTGCAGATTCCAAGCTAAAATCTTTGAAAATCTGGAATGGGAACTAGGCATTGGTATGGATTCTACATTCTCAGCAGTTTCATATTTATAGGGGATTTCCTCCGCTCCCCACCACCACCATTTTATACATGCTTTTAAATTCCTCTTGTTGCAGGACCACAGCTGGGTAATATTCAGGCCTCTCCTTACCAGTCTAGTACCAGTTTATTCTCGCATACGTTGGGCAGCGCTTCCTCAGAATTTCATGTACATGCAATGTTTATCCCCTTCAGTGAACATGAACAATAGACCTTATTAGTGGACTCGTTGTCTGAAAGGCCTCGTTCACAACCGGCCTTCTAATTTCAGAACGTATTTACAACGGATTTCCGATGTAAATACGTTCTGAATCAGTTGAAAATCAGTTGCAAATAAGTGTCACTAAGTGTGGCACGTATTTGTAACTGATTTTCCCGATGGATTCACCATCTCCAAATCATTGTAGGTGGTGAAATCTGTACGGTAAATAATTGACATGTTGAATTGTTTTTCCGTCCGGATTGCCGTCGTCAATCCGCGGCGGCAATCCGGAACGGAACTATGCGTCGTGTGAACGACGAGCCGTATTTTCTATTGAAATCAATAGAAAATAGGCTGTGACTTATTTCGGAACGTGATTGCCGACGATTGACCATCGTCCAATCCGTCGGCAAATACGCGCCGAAATAAGCCGTGTGAACGAGGCCTTACAGTCACGGTCAACAATACTGTCCAGCCTCTGCCCGGTAAATGGGGGCTCATCTGAGCTCATACTGTAACTTAAATCCTGAAGTGAACAGAGAAAATTGTGCACATTCACTGCAACACCTGCAGCTTATAGTGGCAAGGCAGTCAGGCTTTAAACCTATGTAAATGGGTTGTCTGGTGGGAAAAAACTATTTTTACGTAGCCTGTTGTGGAGTTAGTAACAGGGGCCTTGAGTCTAAAACCATCAACTATTATCCAGGGTGGGCAGCGGCTACAAAGAGAGTTGCTTGGTGGCTCCTGTAAGCCGCCAAAAGTGCCTACAATGGACACTTGGCATCAGACAAGGACCACAGAGAAATAGAAGTAGGTAGCCTGGTGTGATGGGTCAAGTCTTCTTGGCATGCATCGGTTAGTACCCACCACAAGTGGTCCAAGGAAGGACCATCCTCGATAGACAGGTGACCTGGCCTGATAAACCAGTGTATATAATGCTTTCTAATAAAGATATACAGTCAAGGAAATAATGATTTGTTCCCTTGCTGATGTGTAAGTTTGCCCACTGACAAAGACATGAACCGTCTATAATTTTAAGGGTAGGTTAATTTTAACATTGAGAGAATATCTAAAATAAAATCCAGAAAATCATATTGTATAAATTACAGAAACTTATTTGCATTTTGCAGTGAGAAGGAAGTATTTGATTCCTCTGGCAAACAAGACTTAGTACTTGGTGGCAAAACCCTTGTTGGCAAGCTCAGCAGTCAGACGTTTTTTGTAGTTGATGATGAGGTTTGTGCACATGTCAGGAGGAATTTTGGTCCACTCCTCTTTGTAGATCATCTCTAAGTCATTAAGATCTTGAGGCTGTCGCTTGGCAACTCGGAGCTTCAACTCCCTCCATAAGTTTTCTATGGGATTAAGGTCTGGAGACTGGATAGTCCACTCCATGACCTTAATGTGCTTCTTTTTGAGCCACTCATTTGTTGGCCTGGCTGTATGTTTTGGGACATTGTCTTGCTGGAAGAACCAGCCGTGACCTATTTTTAAGGTCCTGGCGGAGGGAAGGAGGCTGTCACTCAGGATTTTACAGTACAGTACAGTATTCATTCTCCCACTGATGCGGTGAAGTAGTCCTTTGCCCTTAGCACAGAAACACCCCCAAAACATAATGTTTCCACCTCCATGCTTGACAGTCGGGACGGTGTTCTTTGGCTCATTCGCAGCATTTCTCTTCCTCTAAACGGGGCGAGTTGACTTAAGGCCAAAAAACCCAGTTTTTGTCTCGTCTGACCACAGCACCTTCTCCCAATCACTCACAAAATTATCCAGGTGCTCACTGGCAAACGTCAGATGGATCTGCACATGTGCCTTCTTGAGCAGGGGGACCTCGTGGGCACTGCACGATTTTAGACCATTACAGCGTAATGTGTTACCAATGGTTTTCTTGGTGACTGTGGTCCCAGCTGCCTTGAGATCATTAACAATTTCCCCCATGTAGTTTTAGGCTGATCTATCACCTTCCTCATGATCAAGGATACCCCATGAGGTGAGATTTTGCATGGTCCCCAGATCAATTTCGATTGACAGTGATTTTGTATTTCTTCCATTTTCTTACTATTGCACCAACAGTTGTCTCCTTCTCACCCAGCGTCTCAATTATGGTTTTGTAGCCCATTCCAGCTTTGTGCAAGTCTATGATCTTGTCCCTGACATCTTTAGAAAGCTCTGTGATCTTGCTCATGTTGTAGAGGTTAGAGTCTGATTAATTGAGTCTGTGAACAGGAGTCTTTTATACAGAGACAGCTGTCTTTACTGCAGGTAATGAGTTTATTAGGAGCGTCTAAGTGGTCTGCAGGAGCCAGAACTGTTGTTATTGGTTGGTAGGGGATTAAATACTTATTTCTCTCACAAAATTCAAATACATTTATGTGATTTCCTGCATTTTTTTTATGACATTCTGTCTCTCAATGTTAAAATTAACCTACCCTTAAAATTATAGACTGTTCAGGTCTTTGTCAGTGGCCAAACTTACACAGTCAGCAAGGGATCAAATAATTATTTACTTCAGGTGTGTGTGTGTGTATGTATGTATGTGTGTGGTTGTTGTTTAAATATAATATATAGAATATATATATATAATATAAATATATATATATTATATATATATATATATATATATATCTCTATGTGGCCCATGAACTGAAGGGGGGTTTATGGGGAAGAGGGGCCCAGACGCTTAAGCTGTATGGGGCCCTGAAATGTCTGATGGCGGCCCTGACCACCAGCACCCAAAAACAAGCAGAAAAAAAACCGATCTGTGTAGACTACAGTTCGTTTTTTATATTAATGTCTCTGTGGATGTTTTTCCGTCTGATTTTTAGTGGTTTCAAAATACTGAAACCGCTGAAAATCCGACGAGAAACCTCTGCTGTGTAGACCTAGCCTAATCCGTTCTGTGCTCTTACCTCAAATTGCTCTTATGTCTAAGCAAAGTTTCCTGTAGAAATGAATTGAAATCTCACTAATCTGCTCCTAAAGGAGCCTATGATTACCTACATGTGTCTTCTATACTACCTGTTATCATATGTAGGTAGGGCAATGATTGCACATACACCCATGCCTCAATAGTGCCCAGATTCATACAGGATATGTAAGAGCCCCTCAGGGTAAGTCACATACAGTATTCACACCAGTCATAGCAGAACAGTGTTATTTGGATAATACCGTGTTTGCAGCCAACGTTGTTCTACCTGTGCAAATATGCCAGCATGCGAGAAGCTGTACAGAAGCCAACACTGCACGGACAGGTCCCCGCTTCTCTTACCTTGGGGATTTTTTTGTCATAATTTCCTTGGCCATTACATCCATGAGCCGCTCTTCTTCCTCATGGTTGTTCCAGCATAGTCTCCATCTTCAGAAGGCCTGCGGGAGTACACGCATATTACCGCGACTCCCAAAGCACCGGGCGTAATTGCGGCCGTACTGTAGGCACTGCAGTTACGCCGTGTGAACATAGCCAAAAAGATAAAACAAAAAATAAATCTATTCCAAATGTCAGCGGCACACTATCAACTAAGTAAACATCAAAGGAATATATAGGAATTTTTGAAAAATGCATTACTGCTAAGGATATACGAAAACCTGGAGTTCTTACTTCACAATTTTGATCAAAAATGTTTAAGCTCACCTCCCAATTGCATCAAGGGGACCCCAGCACAGGTGGTGATCAAAATTGTGAACTAAGAATCCCAGGTTTTCATATATCCTTAGCAGTAATGGATTTTTTTCAAAATTCCTATTTGCATTTGATGTTTACTTAGTTGATAGTGTGCCGCTGACATTTGGAATAGATGTATATTGTTGCCTCGCCAGTGTGCACCTATACTTATTTTTTTCAAAAAATGTTTTTGGATGTGCATAGCCAAACTGTGTTTTTTTTTTTTTTAGTCTGTAAGAGGAGTGGCTGCCTCGTTTGCTTTTTGCACCCCACCCATATCCATTGGGTTTAGTTCAGTGCGGGTTATTCGGCCGCGAGTCCTTTTCACTCCCTAAGGTGTTGTAGTCTGATCAGGCTCCAGGAGAGGTAACGTTGGTTTAGTGTTAGGACTCACCTGTGCAGGGGTCCCCTTGAAGCAATTGGGAGGTGAGCTTAAACATTTTTGATCAAAATTGTGAACTAAAAACCCCAGGTTTTCATATTTCCTTAGCAGTAATGCATTTTTCAAAAATTCCTATATGCCTTTGATGTTTTCTTGGTTGATAGTGTGCCGCTGACATTTGGAATAGATATATGCTATTGCCTCGCCAGTGTGCACCTATACTTATTTTTTTTGAAAAAATGTTTTTGGGTGTGCATAGACAAAAAATACATGTGTATTTCTTATTTCTTTAAGTGCTGCGGAATATGTTGGCGCTATTTAAATAAAGATTATTTATTATTATTTTTTTTGTGTTTAAAGGGGTTTTGCCATGAAGTAAAATTGACGTGGGAAGTTTGAAAATTAAATAATAAACATTTTCACCATTCATCATTATTAAAAATTCTGGACCGTTTTTGTTTTAGCTGCTCCCTTAGTGATCCATTGTTTACAGCTCGTCTCCAGGGGATCCGACCAGGGCTGTGAGCTCCTCAGTCCTTGTCGCACATGCTCAGACATCACCTCTCCTCTCAGGCAGCTACTGAGTGTTCAAACCCCAGGTGCTGTCATTCTACTCCCGTCCTCTGTGCTCCTTAGTAATTAGTCAATCAGTGCAAATAAATAAAAAAAAGAAACTCAATGAGGTCTGTGCATTGATAATGAGAAAAAAAAAACCACAGGTTTGGTTCCTGCAGGGATTTGAACCCAGGACCCTTGTGCCTGGAGTCAAAAACTTTACCTCTCAGCTATTCACAATGCTTTACATAAACAGACCTTTCTTTGACTAGAGAAAGGAAAGGCCTGGTGAAGTCATCCTGCTGGGTCACATGATATGCAATTCAAACAAATCACACACGCCCCCTTCTGAGACACAACAGAGCTGGATGCAGGAGGTATGAAATGAGATTGTGGCAAAACCCCTTTAAGCCCACCATTCATTTCCGAGCAAATTGATTGCAATGCAGATTCAGTGAAGGCAAGTTTACAGCTAGCTAGCCTTCCCGAAGAAACTGACAAGCTATGATGAAAGGGAACTCTTTCTTTAGGGCCTACATCCGTTGTACTGCACTTGGATTTTCCAGGGCACAATAGGGGACATGTATGAAAACTGTCTAGATCTAAGACTGTCTTTGTTACCCGTAGCAACCAATCAGAGCTCCTCTTTCATTTTTTCACAGCTCTATATGAAATGAAAGGGGAGTTCTGATTGGTTGCTATGGGCAACAAAGACAGTCTTGGATCTAGACAGTTTTCATACATGTTTTGCCTATAGTCCTATAGCGCCTTCATTTGAACTTAATGTAGAATTCAGTTTGTAGCCCAGATTTTTGCATGAATCACCAGTGACTTCTTTTCTTAACAGTCTACGCACATTTGCCTAGACCGCTAAGCTTGTCCACCCACTGCACTTCTTTTTGATGGTCAGAGCTAATTAAAAGCCAGATCGATACTGGTGCATAATTATAATGTAGGATTTATGGTTTTGGTTGTGTTGCAGTGCAGGAGAGCTCAGGAAGTTGCTTCTGTTGTTTTATGCTCCAGGATTTGTGCATGTCTGGTTGTGTGTGGTCTGGCGCTCAGGAAGTATCTGTGGGAAGGAGTTATCCATTTATATGAACTGCAGTAATCCTCTAAAAACCTTTTTATGATACGCACCTTAGTTTATAAATTCAGTTTTTTTTAGTAGATAATTTAGAAAAATGAATGCTCTGTGCTGGTACAGAAATTCTGCACCAAAATATACGTGCGTTATCCTGGGTATCTGTGTTCCACATAATAGAAAATACTTTTAAGGGTATGTTCACACAGCGTTTTTGGATATGTTTTCGATCCGAAAAAAGCATCCAAAAGCGTAAAACTTGTTTGGATGCGTTTTTGCTGCAGCAGAAATGAACCCTATAATTTTAAATAGGGCATCGGCTGCATCAAACAGATCAAGAATTAACGTCAGTTCTTAGAACGGATCCAAAAGACGCATCAGAAAGACTCATGTAAACACGTATCATGTGAACACCAAGGTGTGTTTTACATTGAAAGCAATGTAAATCACGCTGCGCATTGTTAGATGCGTGTTTGGGTCCGTTTAGGGTCTGAAACACGGATCCAAATAGGCCTCTAAAAAACGGATTCCAACACAGATTCAACACTCCGTTTGAACATACCTGAAGTTTTCAGCATTAATGGTAATTTTGCTTCCCTGCAGCTGGATATATGATTTCTGACTTCGGCAACTGGGCCCTGTGACCTGCACATTTATTTTATGACACACAAATCCACCCGGTTTGTGGGGACTGGAAGTGAATCTCTATGCGTTTCTATGGGCAACCCAAGGTGCGCTTCATAAGAATGCGTAGAGAGACTGACTTCCTATCAGAGAGCAGGTCACATGACCCAACAGAACACTGTTGCAGCTGTCAGAAATCCTGTATTCCACCGTGTACTAGCTAAGTTACTGGCACTGCTGTGCAACTTAAAACACTTTCTAATGAGGATTTTCAGCGTCCAAATCCTCGTCAAAACCTCATCTGAAAAGCACCTCCATTCTGTACTTTCCAGATGAGAATTTGATCAGGTTTTCAGAGCAGTTGCGTAGGAGTCTTGGTAACATTCTGGGCCTTATGTATGAAATCTATCTAGAAGTAAGACTGTCCTTGTTGCCCATAGCGACTAATCAGAGCTCAGCTTTTACCTTTCCAGAGCACTGTATGAAATAAAAGCTGAGCTCTGGGTGCTATGGGCAACAAAGACAGTCTTACTTCTAGACCATTTTCATACTTAAAGAAGTCCTGTCACATATGTTATGCCCTCCTTGCTGAGGGCAGCACAAGCTAGTGTCAGAACTGCTGTTTCCAGCACTGTGTCCCTTATTCTGTAAGATGCTGGAGTTTTAGAGCATTTAATGCTCAAATCTGGAGTTTTCAGCCAGAAGAGTGTGTCTCTCTTTTTTAAACCCCGCCCACCTGAGGCTAGCCCCGCCCACCTTAACTGACAAACCTATTACTTTGAATAGGTAGAAACATGTGAATAACTGTCAGTGGGCGGGGCTAGCCTTTGGTGGGTGGGGCTAGCACCTACTCATGAATAAGATTTGAGGGGTAAATGCTCTAAAACTGCTGCATCTTACAGAATAAGGGACACAGTGCTGGAAACAGCAGGTCTGACCCTAGCTTGTGCTGCCCTCAGCAAGGGCGGATAATCTTTGTGACAGATTCCCTTTAAAGGAGTGCGTGGCCGGCTCTGCTGCCTCCTAATTGCTGCAGCATTCAGACTTGATCTCCTACCCAGGGGCAGAGCCTTGTTGAGAAGGAAAGTTCATTTTATTGGGCACGTCCACGCAACAACTAAAATTTACTTGTCGGGTTATACCAGTGTTTCTCAATTCCAGTCCTCGGGACCCAACAACAGGTCATGTTTTCTGGCTTTCCTTAACATTGCACAGGTGATATTATTATTGTCAGTTCATTATACACAGGTGATATCATTACTGTCAGTACATTCTGCACAGGTGATATCATCATTGTCAGTACATTCTGCACAGGTGATATCATCATTGTCAGTACATTCTGCACAGGTGATATCATTATTGTCAGTGCAATCTGCACAGGTGATATCGTGATTGTCAGTGCATTCTGCACAGGTGATATGATTATTGTCAGTACATTCTGCACAGGTGATATGGTTGTTGTCAGTGCATTCTGCACAGGTGATATCAGCATTGTCAGTGCATTCTGCACAGGTGATATGGTTATTGTCGGTGCATTCTGCACAGGTGATATCGTCATTGTCAGTGCATTCTGCACAGGTGATATGGTTATTGTCAGTGCATTCTGCACAGGTGATATCGTCATTGTCAGTGCATTCTGCACAGGTGATATCGTCATTGTCAGTGCATTCTGCACAGGTGATATCATTATTGTCCGTGCATTCTGTGGGAGATCCTGAAAACATAACCTGTTGGTGGGTCCTGAGGACTGGAGTTGAGAAACGCTGGGTTATACCATTGAAAAGCACTTCGCCGCCCACTGCCTGTCGGCAATGATTGGACAATGTCATACTGTACAGGACACACCTCCAATTGGTAACACCCATCTGACAGATTCAGTAATACATTTCTAAGAGGAGTAACAGAGGGGACAGCACAACACACAGATATAAGAGAAGCTACAGAATTGTTGTATCATTGGGATCACAGGTATTTACTAAAACAGTAGTGTCGGGAACGGCCACAGGTCCTCTTTCATTCTTTGGTGGCACTGGTACACGGCCAAAATCATGCCCACATCTGATAACCAGGGTTTTTCATTTATGTATTCATTGGCCAAGAGAGATTGCCAAGAACAATTTCAACATTTCAAACCTAAAACTACATGACCTGCAACGTTCTTGTGGCTAAAACATTAGTCTTACCTGCGAAATCATGCAGCCTGTTCACACACTATCTGTCGGGGCTTGTTTTTGATGGCATCCATCTGGCATCAGATAAGAATTGAATGAAAGAAGATGGAGGTTGTGGGTCTAGAAACGTCAGATTGTTAGTAGGTTCAGAACAGTTGCTTTCTTTTTATGGCTTAGTGCAGACCGCGTTTGACTATACGTTATAACATATATAAATTAAATGTATGCCAAATGTGCAGATGTTTGCTATACAGTCATATGAAAAAGTTTGGGCACCCCTATTAATCTTAATCATTTTTAGTTCTAAATATTTGGGTGTTTGCAACAGCCATTTCAATTTGATATATCTAATAACTGATGGACACAGTACAATAAACCTCATTTCAATCCGGAAATATTACTAACACAAAATGTGCAATATGCATTAAACCAAAATTTGACCGGTGCAAAAGTATGGGCACCCCAACAGAAAAGTGACTTTAATATTTAGTAGATCCTCCTTTTGCAAAAAGAACAGCCTCTAGTCGCTTCCTGTAGCTTTTAATCAGTTCCTGGATGAAGGTATTTTTGACCATTCCTCTTTACAAAACAATTCAAGTTCAGATAAGTTTGATGGTCGCCGAGCATGGACAGCCCACTTCAAAGTATCCCACAGATGGTCAATGATATTCAGGTCTGGGGACTGGGATGGCCATTCCAGAACATTGTAATTGTTCCTCTGCATGAATGCCTGAGTAGATTTGGAGCTGTGTTTGGGATCATTGTCTTGCTGAAATATCCATCCCCGGCGTAACTTCAAATTCATCACTGATTCTTGTACATTATTCTGAAGAATCTGCTGATACGAGTTTGAATCCATGCGACCCTCAACTTTAACAAGATTCCCGGTGCCGGCATTGGCCACACAGCCCCAAAGCATGATGGAACCTCCACCAAATTTTACAGTGGGTAGCAAGTGTTTTTTCTTGGAATGCTGTGTTTTTGGGACGCCATGCATAACGCCTTTTGTATGACCAAACAACTCAATCTTTGTTTCATCAGTCCCCAGGACCTTCTTCCAAAATGAAGCTGGCTTGTCCAAATGTGCTTTTGCATACCTCAGGCGACTGTTTGTGGCGTGCTTTCAGAAACGGCTTCTTTCGCATCACTCTCCCATACAGCTTCTCCTTGTGCAATGTGTGCTGTATTGTTGACCGATGCACAGTGACACTATCTGCAGCAAGATGATGCTGCAGCTCTTTGGAGGTGGTCTGTGGATTGTCCTTGACTGTTCTCACCATTCTTCTTCTCTCCCTTTCTGATATTTTTCTGGCCTGCCACTTCTGGGCTTAACAAGAACTGTCCCTGTGGTCTTCCATTTCCTTACTATGTTCCTCACAGTGGAAACTGACAGGTTAAAAATCTGAGACAACTTTTTGTATCCTTCCCCTGAACAACTATGTTGAACAATCTTTGTTTTCAGATCATTTGAGAGTTGTTTTGAGGAGCCCATGATGCCACTCTTCACAGGAGATTCAAATAGGAGAACAACTTGCAATTGGCCACCTTAAATACCTTTTCTCATCATTGGATACACCTGGCTATGAAGTTTCAAAGCTCAGTGAGGTTACAAAACCAATGTTGTGCTTTAGAAAGTCAGTAAAAAGTAGTTAGGAGTATTCAAATCAATAAAATGATAAGGGTACCCAAATTTTTGCACCCAAATTTTTGCAGTCAAAATTTGGTTTAAAGGGGATTTGCCGAGAGACAAAGATTCTTACCTTTCAGCTTAGCCCAGGCAAATGTCAACAAATCACGCTGAGTATGAAGCTGCAGTGAGAGAGGGACGGGGAGTGAAAGAATCATGGGAGCGTCTCAAAATAAGTGAACTAATAAACAGTAAAAGTGGATTCATACAGCAGACACAGGCTCAACACTGCACTGTTAGGAAAACCTTACTGCTAAAAGCTAATGTATGTAAACAAATCACAGAGCAAGAGACAGAGACGCACACACACACACAGCCCGGAGCAATACCTGCATAAGGGATCCTGTGACATGTTCACTCAAATAATCAAGCTAAACTTGTGAATTCTGTATACAACAGGAACACTATTCTACACAGCAGCTGAAAGCTTCTCATCAGATAAAGCAGGATCTAATAACACTACAGCTAGTATCTGTATACAAAAAAAACATTTGCTACCCGATGCTTAAAAGACCATTCATTCTGCCTGTTCTCAGAAAGACAGTGATTCACGAAGCGCGGCCTTTCAGTCTGGGTCGTGACTAGGGGAACTTTGTGGTAACAAGGGATGAGAAATGCATATAGCTCCAAGTTTTCACTTTTTTAATCACATATATTTAGAAAAGGGATTAAATACCCATTTTGGAGGTTCCCACGTCAACATTACATGATGGCAAAACCCCTTTAATGCATATTGCACATTTTGTGTTAGTACAATAAACCTCATTTCAATCTGGAAATATTACTGTGTCCATCAGTTATTAGATATATCAAATTGAAATGGCTGTTGCAAACACCCAAATATTTAGAACTAAAAATGATTAAGATTAATAGGGGTGCCCAAAATTTTCATATGACTGTATTTATTTATTTATTTATTTTTATTTATTTTTTTTATTCGCTTTTCTATTGGCTGTCACCCGTTTTTTTTCCCTGCAGTTTGTTTATATTTATTTTTATAAAGGATAAAACCGTATACGTTTACAACATGGTCACATACACTAGATATGTTTTCCATTGACAGTGTAAAAAAACAACGTAAACCGCGTCTCCCATCTGTTAAAATGAAACGCGGATTTGATGGAAAGTGTAAAAACGGACACTGTCCATGTACGTTGCACATCCTATATGAGTCGATTAACGCATTCATTTGTACCTGGTCCATCATCCGTTCAAAAAACACAGTGTGCAATACGCCTAAAAAAAAAAAAAAATTACAAGGGTCGGGGGGGTGGGGGTATCTGGAAGCGAGTCATCAAGATTATTAGGGCATGTTCACACTGCTTATTGTGGCGCAATATGCCAGGTGTTTTGGAACCACGCGCTGATCAGCGTGTAATACCAAAGCACCATTGGCACGCATTGTCAGCAACGCGTAAGCGCCACGAACAATTGACATGTCAATTCTTCCCCCGTGCGTACAATATGATTGTATTGTACACTGGGGGAGACGATGTGTAATCCATAGTTCTCTGAGAGCTAGGAATTACCGTAATTGCAGCACACATTTCGCCGTGTATTAAGCACAATACGCAGCAAATTAAGCGTGTGAACATACCCTTAGGCATATAGGGCAGCACAGTGGCTTAGTAGTTAGTACATTTGCCTCGCTGGGGCCCTGGGTTCAAATCCCATCGTGGGTGCTCTCCTTGTGTTTGTGTGGGTTTTTCCTCTGGGTACTCCAATTTTCCCCCACCCTCCAAAACCTACAGATAACTGGAATATAGATTGTGAGCCCCAATGGTGACCAGCAGACAACCTCTGTACAGCGCTGTGGAATATAGTGGCACTATATAAATGAATACAATAGCTCGACAAGTAAACTGAGAATATGATGAACACTATGGAGTGTAAAATCATAATTGCAATAACCAGTCCCCAATCCACGGTTGCTGATGCTTGGTAACCCTGGACCAGAGCAAGTGGGTTGAATCTGCTGTCAGATATCTAATGAGCAGTTTGATAAACCAGTGTCAGCGAGCCGGCTGCTTATGACCTAGTTCCAAGTCTTGTATTTTATGTCTGTATAGAAATACATAATACAAGGCACCAGTGAGATGGGGATGAATGTTCTGCCGTCCTAATTGGAGTCGACGTAGGATTCCTGATGTGCGTTCAGTCTAAACATTCACAGTTTGGTCCTTTTCAAAGCCGTGAATCACTGGAAGGGGTGTACAGAAGCCAGGCAGGTCCTCTCTAAACACATGCAAAGCCTGTGAGGAGGGAAGGGAACGCACCGCGTGCTCCGCAGAACGCTTCTGACAGGCGCATCGGCGGCTGCGAGTGAGAGCCTGAATTATTAAAGCTGCCTTTGTTTATTAACTTCATCCCGAGGCGTTAAGAGCATGTGTGATTATACACGGGAAGATCTACAGTCTTCATTAGCGCTTCCAGAGTGAAGCTTGTCGGCCAACGGGGGCACACACAGGAAATCCAAGGTATGGACTGTGCATGTGCCGCCAAAATAATATCACCTGTGTGGGGGGTTCCTTCCACTCAGTTGGCAAGTCAACAGGTTATGTCGCTGCTGTCCGACGCTTGGTCACGTTCTCAATAAACATCTCCAAGATGCTGTGGGGACGGGGGCATTGCGACACCTAAACGTTGCATCTAAGCAAACCATGAATAATGCAAACTAGAAACGTAGCTGTTTTGTTTGAGATGCAAAATTGTCAAGTTTCAAGGGAGTTTTGCATATTTCAGGGTATGAGATTATTCAAGAGTGTGGTGTACCCAGTAGTATTGGGTGTCAGGAGGGGTTACCGTTGGTGTATGGTACAGGAACCCAAAGAGATTATGGGGGTAGGTGCTGTATGAACTAGTTTAGGAGAACTTGGAATAAGTGCAGAGGGTATATATGAGAGGATGGTAGATGAGATGAGGCAGGAGAGCATATGGAGGGGGCGTGCTGTATGACATGAGGCAGGAGAGCACAGAGGGCGAGCACACTGTATGACATGAGGCAGCAGAGCACAGAGCGCGAGCACACTGTATGACATGAGGCAGGAGAGCACAGAGGGCGAGCACACTGTATGACATGAGGCAGGAGAGCATAGAGGGCGAGCACACTGTATGACATGAGGCAGGAGAGCACAGAGGGCGAGCACACTGTATGACATGAGGGAGGAGAGCACAGAGGGCGAGCACACTGTATGACATGAGGCAGGAGAGCATATGGTGGGAGATTACTGTATGACATGAGGGAGGAGAGCACAGAGGGCGGGCATACTGTATGACATGAGGCAGGAGAGCATATGGTGGGAGAGTACTGTATGACATGATTCCGGAAGAGCACAGAGAGCGAGCACACTGTATGATATGAGGCAGCAGAGCACAGAGCGCGAGCACACTGTATGACATGAGGCAGGAGAGCACAGAGGGCGAGCACACTGTATGACATGATTCCGGAAGAGCACAGAGAGCGAGCACACTGTATGATATGAGGCAGGAGAGCATAGAGGGCGAGCACACTGTATGACATGAGGCAGCAGAGCACAGAGGGCGAGCACACTGTATGACATGAGGCAGCAGAGCACAGAGGGCGAGCACACTGTATGACATGATGCAGCAGAGCACAGAGGTCGAGCACACTGTATGTATATAGGCAGGAGAGCATAGCGAGCACACTGTATGACATGAGGCAGGAGAGCACAGAGGGCGAGCACACTGTATGACATGAGGCAGGAGAGCATAGAGCGCGAGCACACTGTATGACATGAGGCAGGAGAGCATAGAGCGCGAGCACACTGTATGACATGAGGCAGGAGAGCATAGAGGGGAGAAAATGTATGAATGAGGAGGCGAGACGAGACGGCAACTGTAGACTGGGGGAGGGGAACAGAGGGGGGGCACCTGTATGACAGAGGGAGGAAGCACAGAGGGCGAGCCACTGTATGACATGAGGCGCAAAAGCCCCAGAGCGCGAGCACATGTATGACATGAGGAGCGAGCACAGAGCCGAGCACACTGTTGCATGAGGCAGAGAGCACAGGGGCGGACACTGTATGACATGAGGGCGGGAAGAAAGAGGGCGGCACACTGTATGATTTTGAGGCAGGGGAACGGGGGGAGCACCTTTTTGCATGAGGCAGCGAGCACAGGGGCGAGACATGTGGGGAATGAGGCTGCAGAGCCAGAGGGCGAGCACATGTATGCATGAGGCAGCAAGACGAGGGGGAGCACACTGTTGACAGGGCAGCAGAGCACGAGGGCGAGCACACTGTATGAAAGAGGCAGCAGAGCCCCGAGGGGGAGCAAACTGTATGACATGAGGAGCAGGACAGGGGGGCGAGCACCTGTATGACGAGGCAGCAGGCACAAGGGCGAGCACACGTATGCATGGGCCGCAGAGCCAGAGGGCGAGCCACTGTATGACATGAGGCAGGAGAGCACAGAGGGCGGCCCCTGTTGAATGAGGCGGGCGAGACGGGGGCGGCACAGGGGCGAGCCCACGTATGCAGAGGCAGCAGGCCGAGGGGGGGACAGAGGGCGAGAACGTTGAATGGGGGCGCAGAGCACAGAGGGCGAGCACAGAGGGCGGCCCCTGTAGGGAATGAGGACAAAAGACAGAGGGGAGCAGGGGGCGGCCACGGGTTAATGAGGCGCAGGCAAGAGCGCGGCAAATGTATGACATGAGGCAGGCGAGGTTTGGTGGGAGATTTCTGTATTGCATGAGGCAGGGAGCACAGGCGCGGCACACTGTATGACTGAGGCAGCAGAGACAGAGGGGGGCAACTGTATAACATGAGGAGCAGAGCCAGGGGCGAGCACCTGTTGAATGAGGCAGCAGAGCACGAGGGCGAGAAAACCTGTATGACTGAGGCAGCAGGCAAGAGGGGAGACCTGTATGACATGAGGCAGAGACAGAGCGCGAGCCACTGTTGCAGGGCAGGAGAGCTATGGGGGGAGAGTACTGTATGAATGGGCAGGAGGAAGGAGGGCGGTCACACTGTATGACATGAGGCAGCAGAGCACAGAGGGCGAGCACACTGTATGACATGAGGCAGGAGAGCATATGGTGGGAGAGTACTGTATGACATGAGGCAGGAGAGCACAGAGGGCGAGCACACTGTATGACATGAGGCAGGAGAGCACAGAGGGCGAGAACACTGTATGACATGAGGCAGGAGAGCATATGGTGGGATAGTACTGTATGACACGAGGCAGGAGAGCACAGAGCACGAGCACACATGATGACATGAGGCAGGAGAAGCACAGAGGGCGAGAGTACTGTATGACATGAGGCAGGGAGCAGATTTGGTGGGAGAGTACTGTATGACAAGAGGCAGGAGAGCACAGAGGGCGAGCACATGTATGACATGAGGCAGTCAGAGCACAGAGGAGCGAGCACACTGTATGACATGAGGCAGAGAGCACAGAGGGCGAGCACACTGTATGACATGAGGCAGCAGAGCACAGAGGGGAGCACACTGTATGACATGATCGGCACAGAGCACAGAGGGCGAGCACACTGTATGACATGAGGCAGAGCACAGAGGGCGAGCACACTGTATGACATGAGGCAGCAGAGCACAGAGGGCGAGCACACTGTATGACATGAGGCAGCAGAGCACAGAGGGCGAGCACACTGTATGACATGAGGCAGCAGAGCACAGAGGGCGAGCACACTGTATGACATGAGGCAGCAGAGCACAGAGGGCGAGCACACTGTATGACATGAGGCAGCAGAGCACAGAGGGCGAGCACACTGTATGACATGAGGCAGAGAGCAAGAGGGCGAGCACACTGTATGACATGAGGCAGCAGAGCACAGAGGGCGAGCACACTGTATGACATGAGGCAGCAGAGCACAGAGGGCGAGCACACTGTATGACATGAGGCAGGAGAGCACAGAGGGCGAGCACACTGTATGACATGAGGCAGGAGAGCACAGAGGGCGAGCACACTGTATGACATGAGGCAGGAGAGCACAGAGGGCGAGCACACTGTATGACATGAGGCAGGAGAACATATGGTGGGAGAGTACTGTATGACATGAGGCAGGAGAGCACAGAGGGCGTGCACACTGTATGACATGAGGCAGCAGAGCACAGAGCGGAGAGCACATGTATGACAGAGGCAGCAGAGCACAGAGGGCGAGCACACTGTATGACATGAGGGAGGAGAGCACAGAGGGCGAGCACACTGTATGACATGAGGCAGGAGAGCACAGGGCGCGAGCACACTGTATGACATGAGGCAGGAGAGCACATATGGTCGAGAATCTGTATGACATGAGGCTGCAGGGGCACAGAGGGCGAGCACACTGTATGACATGAGGCAGCAGAGCACAGAGGGCGAGCACACTGTATGACATGAGGCAGCAGAGCACAGAGGGGAGAGTACTGTATGACACGAGGCAGGAGAGCACAGAGCACGAGCACACTGTATGACATGAGGCAGCAGAGCACAGAGGGCGAGCACACTGTATGACACGAGGCAGGAGAGCATAGAGGGCGAGCACACTGTCTGACACGAGGCAGGAGAGCATAGTATGAGGCAGGAGAGCACAGAGGACGAGCACACTGTATGACATGAGGCAGGAGAGCATAGGGCGGAGAGGGAGACATGTATGACATGAGGCGAGGAGAGCACAGAGGGCGAGCACACTGTATGACTTTGAGGCAGGAGAGCATAGAGGGCGAGCACACTGTATGACATGAGGCAGCAGAGCCCAGAGGGCGAGCACACTGTATGACATGAGGCAGCAGAGCACAGAGGGCGAGCACACTGTATGACATGAGGCAGGAGAGCATAGAGGGCGGGCACACTGTATGACATGAGGCAGGAGAGCATAGAGGGCGGGCACACTGTATGACATGAGGCAGGAGAGCACAGAGGGCGGGCACACTGTATGACATGAGGCAGGCGAGCACAGAGGGCGAGCACACTGTATGACATGAGGGAGGAGAGCACAGAGGGCGAGCACACTGTATGACATGAGGCGGGCGAGCACAGATGGCGAGCACAGAGGGCGAGCACACTGTATGACATGAGGCAGGAGAGCACCGAGGGCGAGCACACTGTATGACATGAGGCAGGAGAGCATAGAGCGCGAGCACACTGTATGACATGAGGCAGGAGAGCACAGAGGGCGAGCACACTGTATGACATGAGGCAGGAGAGCATAGAGGGCGGGCACACTGTAGACATGGGCAGGAGAGCATAGAGGGGAGACACTGTATGACATGAGGCAGGAGGCAAAATGGTGGGAGATATTTAATGAATGAGGAGGAGAGCACAGGGGGCGGGCAAACTGTATGACTTTGAGGCAGGAGAGCATAGGGTGGTGAGAGTACTTTTATGAATGAGGCGGGGAGAGCACAGAGGGCGAGCACACTGTATGACATGAGGCAGGAGAGCACAGAGGGCGAGCACACTGTATGTAATGACGGCAGCAGAGCACAGAGGGCGAGCACACTGTATGACATGAGGCATGAGAGCACAGAGGGCGAGCACACTGTATGACATGAGGCAGGAGAGAACAGCGCGCGAGAACACTGTATGACATGATTCCGGAAGAGCACAGAGGGCGAGCACACTATATGACATGAGGCAGGAGAGCAAAGAGGGCGAGCACACTGTATGACACGAGGCAGGAGAGCAGAGCGGGCGAGCACACTGTCTGGCACGAGGGAGGAGAGCAGAGAGGGCGAGCACACTGTATGACATGAGGCAGGAGAGCATATGGTGGGAGAGTACTGTATGACACGAGGCAGGAGAGCACAGAGCACGAGCACACTGTATGACATGAGGCAGCAGAGCACAGAGGGCGAGCACACTGTATGACATGAGGCAGCAGAGCACAGAGGGCGAGAACACTGTATGACATGAGGCAGGCGAGCACAGAGCGCGAGCACACTGTATGACATGAGGGAGGAGAGCACAGAGGGCGAGCACACTGTATGACATGAGGCAGGAGAGCACAGAGGGCGTGCACACTGTATGACATGAGGCAGGAGAGCACAGAGGGCGAGCACACTGTATGACATGAGGCAGGAGAGCACAGAGGGCGAGCACACTGTATGACATGAGGCAGGAGAGCACAGAGGGCGAGCACACTGTATGACATGAGGCAGCAGAGCACAGAGGGCGAGCACACTGTATGACATGAGGCAGCAGAGCACAGAGGGCGAGAACACTGTATGACATGAGGCAAGAGAGCACACTGTATGACATGAGGCAGCAGAGCACAGAGGGCGGGCACACTGTATGACATGAGGCAGGAGAGCACAGAGGGCGGGCACACTGTATGACATGAGGCAGGAGAGCACAGAACGCGAGCACACTGTATGACATGAGGCAGGAGAGCACAGAGGGCGGTCACACTGTATGACATGAGGCAGGAGAGCACAGCGCGCGAGCACACTGTATGACATGAGGCAGCAGAGCACAGAGGGCGAGCACACTGTATGACATGAGGCAGGAGAGCACACTGTATGACATGAGGCAGGAGAGCATAGAGCGCGGGCACACTGTATGACATGAGGCAGGAGAGCACAGAGGGCGAGCACACTGTATGACATGAGGCAGGAGAGCACACTGTATGACATGAGGCAGGAGAGCACACTGTATGACATGAGGCAGGAGAGCACAGAGCGCGAGCACACTGTATGACATGAGGCAGGAGAGCACAGAGGGCGAGCACACGGTATGACATGAGGGGGGAGACCCATAGACCCCGGGGGCAAACTGTATGAATGAGGAAGGGAGAGCACAGGGGCGAGCACACTGTATGGACATGAGGCAGCAGGAACAGAGGGGGGGGGCCCCACTTTTTTGAATGTGCAGGAGGAAAACGAGGCGGGCACACTTTTATGACATGAGGCGGAGAGCACACTGAAAGGATGGGGGCAGGAGAGAAACAGGGGGGAAAACAATTTGGACATGGGGCCCGGCGGGGCACAGAGGGCGAGCCCTGTATGACAGGGGGGCAGCAGAGCACGGGAGAGGGGAGCAAACGGGATAAACATGTGGGGGAGAGACGAGGGCGGGGCCACACTGTATAAAACATGGGGCCCAGGAGAGCAAAAGGGGGCGGGGGACACTGTATGACATAAAAAGGGCAGGGGGGGCAAAAGAGGGCGGGGAACACTGTATAAACGAGGGGAATAAAAACTTTACTGTCAGGTGCGATTTTATGGGTTGAGGCCCAAAATTTGAGGTAAAATTAGATGGGGAGCGATCGTGGGTGCACAGTGTTTCGGGTCACTTGAGTTCCCGGGGGGGTTTGCACAGTGTTTGAGGGTAGGGGGTTTGGTCGGGGGTGAAAAGAGGGGGGAAATCTGGGTTTGTTGGACCCAAAAGGGGGGGGAAAAAGTGTTAAAATTTGAAGGATTTTTCTCCAAAAAAATTGTGTTGAATAAAGGGCCAAAGTGTTAATTTCCCAAAGAGTTTTTTAACGGGGGGCATAAAAATTTAAAAATCACTGACTGGAAGATATTTTGCGCCGGAGCTCGAAATAGTTGTTTTTTTGGGAAAACCCAAAAACCCAATGTAAAAATGTTGGTTTTAGACGCCCAGTCCTGTAAATTTCATAGAGGGCCCACGGGGGGAAAAAATTTGGGAAAATTTTGGAACTGCAGGACTCCACGCACTGCCCAAAAAAATGTTTTAAAAAGGGGCCCCTTTAAAATTCCTTGTTATGGGGACATTTTTAAATAAGATTAGCGGGAAATCCCCCCACGGTTGAGCGGACTGATAGGGCCTCCTCATCGTAGTGGCTGTGTCTGGTACTACAGCTCTCTGCAGGTCAGTTCCATTATAGAGGTTGTCCACTTTCTTTAAAACTCAACTAAAATGGTACTGCTAACCCCTTCCAAAAAAAAAAGGACACCCCCCCCCCTTTGGGTTTTTTTTCAGGGCTTCTGTTGCTTCCGGATCCTCAACAGTTTCCTGAGCGGGCCTTTTTAAGGCCCGTGCATTTGTTACTTATAGCCGGGCCACCTGCCCCAGTGATTTTCAACTTTGGCTGGAGCGGGAAAGGGAAAATAAAAGGGCTGAGGAGCGCCCGCGCAGGGCCGGGGCGGGAAACACGGGGGTGAGGAGGAGGGAGACGGGGTGTGTTAATTTGTTGTTCCTCCCAATTAATTTGGGCGGGAAGTATTTTTTATTATTTTAAAATTTTAAACAAAGTTGACAACCCCTTCAAGTGAATATGGTAGAGCTCCCGGTCCCAGGCAGGGGCCACTTTTTGATTGGAGCTCTTTTGGGGTCAAACAAAAAGGGCCCCTTTCCCAATTTCTGGAATACCCCTTTAGAGGTTTTGCTTCGGGAAACATTAGAGGTTTTCTTTTTTCCTTTCACCCTCTCCAAGACCTGTTTCCTCTACAATCCCTGCTTGGGGACCTGTAAGCTCAGAGCTTAGTGAGCATTCGCTCTAAATCGTTCTTTCTAGCTCATCCCCATCACACTGACATGCCTGTGTAATCTCTGATTTCTGGGAGAAGATGTTAGAAGTCTCCCCAGGGATGTATCAGCCTTGCACAGACGCCTGCTCAGTGCTCAAGGCGAGGTTAGCGGGGAGTAAAATCTGACGTAACTATATCCATAGCAGACAGGGTGCCCGGGCCAGGGGCCCAAAGGGGTTTTGGAGGGGGCCCCCCTTCAGGTACTTTGGGTTCCTTGTTTTTGGGAATAAGTATTTGGGTTGGGGCTTTCTGATCTTCGGGAAATTTGGTGTGTTGGTTTCTGCTATACTGCGTTTTGGTTTATCCCTTAACCCCTTTTTTGGCCCCTTTTTTGGCAGAGCCCAAATTTTTAAAAATTGACATGTTACTTTATGTGAGAAAAATTTTTTTGACACTTTTACCTATCCGGGGGATGCGGGGATGGTTTTTCCATGTCATTGGTTTTAAAGGGGGTATTCTCGCAAACAAAGATTTTAATCTAAGATTATGGGGGACATTTTAAAAAAATAACCCACTTTTGAAATTTGGGTTGAAATTTTCCCTCAGTAACTTTTTTATAGAAAGGATGAAAGCTTTTACGGGTGCCATCAATAGCTATTTTTTGCAGGGGCCCCTATGGGGGAACCCCCTTTTTTTCCCGGGTGTTTTGGTGGCTGCTTTTCATTCGGGCCTTTTGCTGGGAAACGCCCCAGACACGCCGCCTGCACTGTGATTGGCTGCCTGCACACTCTGTGTTTACCCCCATTTGAGCTGTGGAAACTGATAGTGAAACTACCATAAGTGCCTGAGAGGGCTGCTGGCTCTATACACCCAGCTCTAAGGTGAACGATCTGGGTACTTACTAACTGTTTAACTCATAGATCCCCTCATATAACACAGTCTTATATCCTATGCTCCCTCCATGTAACACAGTCTTATATCCTGTGTTTCCTCCATATAACACAGTTTTGCTCTTTGCACTGCATCGAACTAACTGGACCAACTTATTATATATTTTGGGAGTCGGTCCATTTTATGACGACTCCGACTCCTGCAAAATAGGCACCGACTCCGACTCCACAGCCCTGGGGACGACTCATAATGCATATCTCTCTATGAGAGCTATGATTTAATATAATTGCGGCGTGCATTTGCGCGAGATAATAAGCCGTATGAACATACCCTAATAGTGTGTTTTCATTTTATTTTTAACAGTGCTCACTGTGCAGTATATGTGGCCAGTTAGTTTTAGGGCCCTTTTACACGGCAATGGACAAATACCGGTTGGTTTATCCAACCGGTATTTGTCCTGTTTTGCGCCCATCCCCACGGCCGCGGGGACGACGACTTTTCTCCGCGATGAGTGGAGAAAAGCCCTCCCCCTTCCCATTGACTTGCACATAGTCCGTCCGAAAACCGGACAGAATAATGTGCACTGCATGCACAATGTACTTCGGGTGGCAAACCTGTGCAGTGGGGACTGCCGCATGGGTTTTCCATATCAGCCCGTTGTGCTCGTTTGCGGACGGTTTTTCAGACTGTTTGCAAAACCGTGCCGTGAGGACATGCCCTTACTCTGTGGGTCAATATAATTACGGCGATACCCAATTTATTTAGTTTTTTTATGTTGAATTGCTTTACAAAATATTGTGTAGAACAGTATTTATGCATTGCTATCTTTTGGGGGGGGGGGGGGGTGGGATTTTAAAACTGTCTGTAAACTGTCAACCATTTACATTGAAAGGACATTTTTTGACAAAATTTCAGGAATCTGCAGCGCAGGCTCTGCACCAGCAGAGATGAGATCAGAAGCTTGCAAGCATCAAGAAGTTATCTGAAATCCTAGCTGTCCTCTTGCAGTCTGTTCTCTCCAGCCGTTTCTTATATAACAGGTGCTAGATTTTCGGAGGGGAAAGCCTCACAGCCCAGAGATCAGAGTAGATGCGGCCACATCGCTGCCCTCTGCGGGGAAGCTTCCAGTGCTCGCCCATTGCTTGTTAACTCGGCTGTAGGAGTTTTTACCTCCCGTTTCTAGATCTGGAATGATCGATAGCTGTGGAAATCTATACCCTGACTGTTACTTGGCCCTGTGCCTTCCCAGAGGAGTTATCGAGCGCTTTTCCAGATTTCCTGCCTTCACCTTCCAGGGCTGAGCACCGAAGGGGTTACCGGCTGGCTCCTGTGCCTCCCTATAGAAGGTGCTTTCTGCTGATAAGCTGCGTAGATTGTGCTCCACCAGAGGAAACTAGTGTCTGTAACTTTGCCAGTCGCTAAATAAATTCGTAATGCCTGTCCATAGGCGGGAGAGCTGCCCAGCTGCTGTGCGGGGCCGGCAGGGCTGACCTCATGTCTGGCCACAGGTTTTTGAGTTGTCTTTTATACACAACATAAAAAGCCCTTTTCATGGCTTGTTGGCGTGATTAAGGAGTTGACAGTACCGTGCCCTTTTGCTGCACATGGCAACACCTTTTTCGGATAGAGCCAGTCTGGCAATCGTCTCCATTATAGAAGACCAAGCAGCTCTTCTGATGTGTCTGTTTATAACCTTATCTTAGAACTTTGTGCCATCCCTCTGTTACTCCTCCTGGAAATGTGTGAATAGATGGACAACTCTAAGGATATGTTCACATGGCTTATTTCGGCACGCATTGCGTGTTATACGTGGTGAAATTCGTTCCACAATTATGGTAATCCACAGCTCTCATAGAGAACTATGGATTACATGTCATTCCCCCACACGTACAATACGATCGTTTTGTACGCTCTGGGGAAGAATTGACATGGCGATTATGCGCCGCGAACTGTGCATGTCAGTGCGGCCGCCCCTCCGTGCTTTGGAAATACGCGCTGCTTCCAAAACGCCTGGTGTATTGTGGCACATACTAGACGTCCCGCAATACACCATGTGAGCATACTCTAAGGCTTTGCTCACACGCTGTAATTGCGGCACGTACAGCACGGCTGCAATTACGGCGGGTGATTGGGGAGTCGCGCTGATCAGCGTGTACTCGCGTGGCATGGGCCGGCCCCATAGACTGTCATTACTCGCGGAGCGTATTCGCTGCAAGTAACTGACATGTCGCTTATCTCCCCGCGCGTACAATACGATCGTAATGTATGAGCGGGGAGATTAGGCGTAATCCATAGTTCTTTATGAAAACTATGGATTATCGTAATTTCGGTGTAGAACGCAAATACAAAGCGCCGAAATGAGCCCGTGTGAACGTACCCTAAAGGTGTAACGCTACAACACCTTATGCCAGGCATCCTCAATCTGTGACCCTCCAGCTGTTGGGAAACTACAACTCCCATCATGCATTTATATCCTCTATAACAGTGGGAATGATGGGAGTTGTAGTTTCCCAACAGCTGGAGGGCCGCAGTTTGAGGATGCCTGCCTTATGCAGTCCTACCTGTCCTGATAGGCTGTGTCTTGGTATATCCTATTAACAAGGGAGTGACCATTTACTGAAACAAGCAGGAGGAATAACGGAGGAGCAGCACCAGGCAAACAGCGAGATCATCCGGGATGATTTCCTAGGGAATCCTAGTGTTTACTACAATAGACCTGTCAGGAGAGTTGACGGATCCTCTTAAAGCTGCCTCAGCAACACCGTCTGCTGTTCTGGCATCAGATCCAGCCTCGAATGACTGGAGAGGAGGGCGCTAAGCTCTGTGCGTATGTCAGTAAGTCGATGTCTAAGTGACACTAATTTACTGACGGATATTTTAAGGGGATTCAGTATTTAGAACATAGTTGCCAACTTTTGAAAATGAAAAAGCAGGAGATTTTAGTGGGCAAAAATTTGCATGGACACGCCCATCTTTTCGGTATGTCACACCCCTTCAAAAAGCCACACCCACTCCACCTAACTGCATAACGGCTTTGGACGAAAGCCAGGTAGATGCCCTTATAGCCAGGTAGTAGCCCCCCATAACCAGGTAGTGCCCCTTACAGGCCGGTAGATGCCCCCTCTGTAGCCAGGTAGATGCCCCCCTTTGTTAGCCAGGTTGATGCCCCCTTTGTTTAGCCAGGTAGGTGCCCCCTTTGATAGCCAGGTAGTGCCCCCCCTTTGATAGCCAGGTAGTGCCCCCTCTGTTAGCCAGGTAGTGCCCCCATTGTTGCCAGGTAGTGCCTCATCTGTTAGCCAGGTAGAGCCCCCTAAAGCTAATAAAAATAAAATAATAAAATCCACTCACCTTACCAGGCTTCTGCAGTGCTGCCAGCTCCCGACCGATCTCCTCAGCGACGCAGGGAAGTGAGAGCAGCCGCGCGTCACGCCCCTGCAGCCGCACGTCACTTCCCCTGCGCCGCTGATCTGTGTGTACCGCGCGCACAGACGCCGGACATACAGGGGGAGGAGGGAGCGATCCCTCCTGCCTCCTCCCCGCACAGCGAGACGCGACGGGCGGGTGAGCGGACGCTGCGGCCGCTTCACCCGCCTGTAGGAGCGGCCCGGCGGTGCAAGAGTAGCGCGCCAGCGCTACTCTTGCGCCGCGGTAGTTTAAAGGACCCCCGCCTGCAGGCGGCGGGGGAGAAATGCTAACTCCCCGGGGGGGGGGGGGGGGGGGACCCCAAATAGCGGGACCCCCCCGCCAAAAACGGGAGAGTTGGCATGTATGATTTAGAATCCAAAAAATCCGTCAGTAAATCATCCCCATAGACCTCAATAGAAAATCAGAGCTATAGTCTACACAGCTCGGATTTTCTGAGGTCTGATTTCAAATCTGAAAACCGGGTAAAAAAAAAAAACAAAACTTAGAACCTGTTCTATAATCCGCTGTGTATTCACTTGTAAACAGCAGATCCTAGCACTGTTCAATTGACTGACCGACAGCTGGGTGTAAAGGACTGGTCCGGTTCTGATTAGAGTCTGAGGAGCGCTTTGTCCTCTGCCGTGTGCACATCGCCCTATGCTGACATTACTGCCATTTGTGGCACAAGGAGCGGGTGGGTACGCTGCCTAATCTGAAGGGTGCTGAGCATGGAAATGTGGAGTATTCAGTACAGGGAGATGGAGGCTTCCCCACCCACACACAGGCTGGCAGGCTAACTGTATGTTTACACAGAAAGCCGTCAGTCAGGGAGGAGAGATCGCATCTGTAGCTAGGAGCTGCGCTTCACAGGCAAATATTGCAGCAAATCCTGTAGTAAATGGTCTACAATCTTTTTCTGAAGCTTTTCTACCTCAACGAGTGTCTTCTAGTCCTCCAATAATCCAGAATATTTGGTTATCTGGCATCGATTAGGCCCCAATTGAAGGGCTGTACTGTATATCAAATGCTGTATATCAAATGCTGCCTTAAGAAAAGGCATCACAAGTGAGCACACAGATTTGCTTTAAAGGGAATGTGTCATCAAAAAATGAATCATTGTTTAAGTCCCATATTTATATAAAACACATTTTTTAGGACTTTTTTGCTTTTTTATTTTTTTTTTTTATAATTCTTGAGTCTTGCAGTTTTCACTTTGGCCACTAGGCCTTGCTTGCACTGCTTTAACAGCAGTCATGAGATGCTTTACAGTAGCTTCATGCACATAGGAGATTTAACGGGGTTGTCTCAATACATTGATTCATCTGACTACAGTCCTGTTTTCTTGGTTTCACTTTGAATTCAGGGGCGTTTACTGGCTTCCACTAGGTTGAAGTAGAAGCCAGTTCTGTAGCTATAGCAACCAGTGTTGGCAGCCTATCTGGATAAATCAAACAGGTCTGTAGCTATAGTGACCTGAGGAGCTGATGCAGCCCACACAAGAGGGAATATCTCAGAATAGGTAGGACACTGTTAATGGACATATATTGCAAAGTGACTTGTTTTTGCAAGATCTTTAACATAAAAAGCAATCCATGTAGTGAGACAACCCCTTTAAGACTGACTCGGTCCCATTCACTTCTATAGGAGAGTTTTCTAGTCATGCTCTGTGACCTGGGAAGAAATCAATGTGCAGGGAGGTGAAAGGGGTGAACTGTGACTATCTCTTCTTGTAACTAGTGGATCCTTTCAGTTTGACTCCCTTTGTGCAGATAATGAGCAGACCACTGAGAATCTTTCTGTAGAGAACAGGAAGTATCAGACTATTATAAGGCGTAATGGCCAAAGTGAAAACTGGGGGACTTAAGAATTATTAAAAAATATTGAAGTTTCATGGACATAGAGGCCTGTGAACAGGAGCTGACCCATTGACTTCTATAAGAGAGTTTTCTAGGCTCTGTGACCTGGGAAGAAGTCAGTGTGCAGGGAGGAGAGGGAGCTGTGACCATTTCCTGTTGTGAATAGTGGATCCTGTGTTATCTAGACACATTGATGTAATCCTGCCTGTGCTGATAAAGAGGAGACTGCTGAAAAGTTTTCTCTGCAGGAGAGGAAGTATTATTAGGCCTAGTGGGCAAAGTGAAAATGGATTTCAGGATTTAAAAAAAAAAAAAAAAAAAAGATAGTGATCTAGAAAATGAAAACACAATAAAAAATTTTTAACAAGTTAAACAATCTGTCATTTTCGAACATTCCCTTAAAAAAAAAAAAAAAAAAGTTATGGCCCTTGGAAGGTGTTAAGAAAAATAACAAAGGCAATGTAAGCAAAATTGGCTGCAACAGGAAGGGGTTAATGGCTGAACGTTGTAGCATGGTGAAACTTGAATACTGCAGCGTTTACATATATCAACGTGTCCTCCCAGGAGCCAGGTGAACAGCATCTACTGAGGGACCAATAAATTTACATCAGATCCTCAAGTAAAGTGCAGTGAAATCCACAAAGATAAATTTTTTGCGGATTTTTTACTTCCCTCTTCAAGTCATTGGAGAAATCTGAAACCAATAGGCAACAGAATTGGAATTTTTAAAAATTTGTGCAGCGCGTTTCACAACATGTAGATGAGACGAGTAAGGATATGTTTACACGGTTGATTTTGATGCAGATCCGTGATGAATCCGCAAAACCGGACAAATACCGGCCGGCAAACCGGCCGGTATTTGTCTACTGCCGTGTAAACGGCCCCTAAGGGTATGTTCACACGGCGTAATTTCGGCGCACGTTTCGCCGCGTATTTGCGCTCTAATACGAGAGAGATGCGTGCCGAACTATGGATTACGCCTCCTCTCCCCACTTGTACAATGAGATTGTATTGTACGCGTGGGGAGATAAGTGACATGTCAATGGGGCCGGCGGGCTGCTGCGCCCCCCCCCCCCCTCCCGCGCCATGGGAGTACGCACCGATCAGTGTGAGTTCCCGAAGCACACGATGTATTGTGGAAACATACCCTAAGGGTGCTTTCACACTGCGCAGTTTTGGTGCAGTTTTAACTGCGCTTTAATTAAACTGCCTTTATTACCAGCAAGCTTCTTTCAGTTGTCTAAGGCTATGTTCACACGGCTTAACTGCGGGACGTAATTATGTCCTGCAATTACGCCGTGTAATTGGGGGCGGAGCGGGGGGCCGGCACCTCGCCGGCCCATAGATATTCATAACCAGCGGCACGTGTACGCCGCTGGTAATTCACATGTCAATTATCTCCCCCCCGCGGCGGATTCGCCGAACAGGGAGAGGAGACGTAATCCATAGTTCTCTATGAGAACTGTGGATTACCGTAATGACTGGGACGTTTTCAGCCTGTAATTTGCGCACTTCAGTGCGTAATTACGGACCGAAATACGGCCCATTTTAAGCCGTGTGAACATAGCCTAAATTGTTCAGAAAATTGTTTCAAGTAAGTAATCAATGATTGCGTTTGAAGTTTGGTGGATTAGGGCCAGTTCACATGGCTTATTGCCAACGTAATTGCGGGGACGGATTTCGCCCCGCAATTACGCCGGCTGCCGTGCAGTGGGGGCGGGGGGCCGGCAGTGCGGCCCCATAGAATGCATTTTCACGCCGCATCCCCGAAATAAGTGCATCCCATTTTCTCCCCCGCGGTGGTTGCCGGCGGGGAAAAAAAGAGGGGGAAATCATGGTTCTTATGAGAACTGGGGTTTTACCGAAATGAGGAGACTGATTTCGCCGTACTGCAGCAAAATTTTTTTGGCGTCAATAGGGCTGAAATCGGTGCCAAATCAGCCGTGGAACGAGCCCTTTCGAACATAAAATTGATTCCCCTCCTTTCCAAAAGTTTAGACAATGAAAGAAGTTGTGTTTAAAAAGGAGATAATTGGAGCGCAGTTAAAACTGCCCCAAAACTGCGCTGTGTGAAAGCACCCTAGAAACTCAGCCACTTAAACTGCAGATTTTGCACAGATGAAAATCTGTGATTTTTACCCTCTAGGCCCACGGGTGTCCAACTGCGGCCCTCCAGCTGTTGGGAAAACAATCTATCATCCCATGTTCTAGTATATATAGATGCATGATGGGAGTTGTAGTTTCCCAACAGCTGGAGGGCCGCAGTTGGACACCCCTGAGTCTAGACAGATCCTGCTCTCCATTTGAAGGTGTGGCGCAGAGGGGGACTCCGTGTACAGGGAAACCCGTTTTTTGCATAGTATCTTCAGCTCCGCTGCTGGGGGCATTACACAGTCCGTACAGGTTGACGGTCTTCCAGTTATGTTCCCTTTCCCTAACAGTCATGAATAATTCAGGGATCTGGCAGTTGTGCGCTTTTTTTCCACAGAAAGAAGCTCCTTGGGGAGGTTGCAAGATCCCGGTAAAGATGATGGTTTTTGGTGGGGCCGGGCGGATTACCGCACATAATAACCACTATTAAGGATGGATTTCCTAGTGTTAGTAGCAAGATGGCAATTAGATGTGTTCTTGATTTTTGAGCAAAGAGTGTCCCAGATATGGAGCAATATGTTCCGTGGGTAGGTTGCTGGGGTCATGCTTCTCCGTTTAGGTTGAGCTGCTTTAAATGGCGCGTGTCTCCTAATGAATGTGCAGTTCTCTGCAGGGGTCCTGCAATCATTATAATAGGCCGGCTTATATGTGGGCTCTCATTAAGCCATGACTGAACCAAGGTATGTTTGGAAGAGGATTAAAGGTTTAATCTCAAAGTATCACTAGAAGATGCCATCACTATGTGATCAGTGGGGGGCCCAACCCCTGAGACCCTCCCAACCCTGATACTATAGGGCTGCAGTGCATGGAACTGGATGAGGTTGGTGACGCCATTGTGCAGGGAAATCTCTATAGGGTGGGCAGCCCTTAATTGGTCAGACCCCTGTTGATCACATGTAATGACCTATTCTAACAATAGGATGTTACTATATGATATAGGAATAACCTTGTACCTCGCCACAAGATATTTTGTGCGTGGCCCTTTTTTCATTGACTGTGGTAGCAAATTATTAGT